>VZRO01002484.1:888938-920640 GCA_013397915.1 Daphoenositta chrysoptera
GAAGATAAGACACATGTTCCATTTATGTATTTATTTGCTTTTTTAAAAATTTTCCCAGTATTTCAGTGTGGATGACCACACTGTTCAGTTACAATCTGGATGGTGAGAAGTTTTGGTCAGACTAAGGTGGTAATCAAGACAGTCCATGCACTTAAATTCAAATTATACAGCTTGGGTAAAGTGAGTTACTTCTAGCTGTAGAGTTTAAGTAATCTAACAAGATTAACTTAATTATTGGCAACCACAGAATGAAGTCATACAGAGGTGAGAAAACTTAAAAAACACATGAAAAAAACTCACCAGCTTGTCACATGATTGAGGGTATATTTTATTTCTAGTATTCTTTACCTTACATGTAGCATGTATCAAAGCGAACAACAGAGTAAAGGTCAGAATGGACACATTGAATCAAGTGCATTTCTGAGAATGGCTGAGGAGTGGTTATGTTAATATGTGAAGTTCACAAGATTTTTCTAGCCTGCCGATGTCAATTTATGTGGGCAAGTGAAGGAAAAGGCTTTCATTTAAAGAGCTCCATTATAACAGCTGCTGAATATATCACAGATGATATCAAATGCTTTCATTTTAAGGAGGTAAATACAATTTAAAGTATGTGGGATACTGTAAGAGATTCTCAGCATAGTGTAAACACATGTTCTCTTGTAATAACTAGGGTTTAGTAAATATGTTTGGGAGTTTTCCGCAATATATTATGCCATTGCACTATACTATTAATACATATTTCAATTAAAGGATGGTGCCAAAATCCACAATTAAATTTACATCAATGTCTTATGTCATACAAACAAATGGAGGGCTTTGCACAAAAAATCCCATGTATTCAGGCAGAAATTCAAACAGGGAAAACATTTGACAAAATGCACATCTCATGATATCAGTGAAATAACCAATCATTTTTATTTATTTATTTACATAAACTTCTCTATTTGTAAAGAACAGGTCCAGCAGGGTACCTTCCCTATTTGGTTAGTTCACCAGCTGTGTCAGGAAGTTGTGTTCTACATTCCTCAGGAACCTCCTAGGCTCATTCCTCTCTACTATGTTGTATTTCCAGCAGACATCTGGTAAGTTGAAAGAAAGACAAAAAAGGGCTAGCAGTCACAAGACTTCTCCTAGCTGCTTCTAGGACATTTCTTCTGCCTCTACATCCTGGCTGAGTGGTCTGTAAAAGGCTCTTGGCAGGATATCTGCCCTGTTGGCTTTCCCCCTGATCCTTACTCCACCATATCACCAACATCATTAGGCTCCAGACTGTCAAAACACTCCATAACATTCAGGAACAGCCCACCACCTCTCCTTCCTTGTCTATCCCTTCTAAAGAGTTTACAATTGCTCAGTGCATCACCCCAGCTATATCATCACATCAAATCTCTGTGATGGCAGCTATGTCATAATTTTCTTGCTGCATCATGGTTTTCAGTTTCTCCTGTTTGTTCTTCTTGCTGCATGAATTTGTGTAGAGGCACATCACTGGGTTATCAATTCTGCTGCCTTTTCAGAGGGAGAAGCTCTAGTTCCTGCATGACCATTCTCAGGAGTTTCCATGGATTCTAACACATCAACAAATCCTGCAACCTTGCATCCTTGCTACTACATGGATCATCATCCCCTATTTCTATTAAACAGCAGACTGAAAGGCTTCACTCACACCCTGTCCCTCAAAGAGTGGTGTGCCACCCCAGCTTATTACCAGCGATCCTGATTTTATCCCTTTCCCCCTTCACATTGAGTTTAAAGTTCTTTCAATGAGACGTGCTATCTCCTGCTCAAGGATCCTTTTTCCCCTTTGAGACAGGTGCATACCATCTGTTTTCAGCAGCCTCCATGGTGTGCAAACCAACTTGTGATCAAAAACCTCAAAATTCTGCTGATGTCACTAGGCTGAGAGAGGGATATTCATCTGTACGATTTTCCTGTTTCTACCTCCAACATTCCCTGCAACTTGCAGGATAAAGGAGATCGCTCCTTGTACCTCAGATCCCTCAAGCAGTCATCCCAAAGCCCTGAGGTACTGCTTGATTGTCCTTACCCTTCTTGTTTGGTCTTCACTGCTGACCACCTGGAAAACCTACAGTGAAAAATAATCAGAGCAGTGTACCAGACCATAGAGTTTCTTGGTGATGTCTCTAACCCTGACCCTGGGGAGGCAGCAGGCTTCCCCGTGGGTTTGATCCTATCAGCATATTGAGCCCACTACTCCTCTCAGAAAGGAGTCACCGAAGACAACTCCCTTTCTTTTTTTTCCTTAACTGAAGCAGTCATAATGCAGGGCGTAACATCTCGGTGATGCACAAGTTTGTATGTGGATTAATCTAATGAACATGGATACAATTATTAAGGTCAGAATTTTTAATAGTGGATGTCTGTAGGCTAAATGATATCTAATTAAATTGTTACAGGCTATTGTATTAAATGATAATTGAATTCCTAGAACGTTTCTTGCAATTATAATGTATTAACATGAATACAATTGCATAGTTAATAGCTTACTGATCTTTTTCTTTTTATTTTTTCTTGCTTTATTACTTTTCACCTAGGTTTTCTTATATTCTCTCTTAATGTCTATAAATCTTCCATTATTAACTTACACTGTAGAATAGAGATCCATGGGACACACATCTTGACTTCAGTTGCTAGATTTATGTATTTTTTGGAACACAGATAAAGGAAAGCACATATGTCTGTAAAGTGCATGTAGACTCTATGCCTTCTTAAATACGTCATAGGAGTAAGTAAAAAATAAACCTAGACTAATTCAGTTGCACAATAGTTGCTACACTGCAGAAAATGGCAAGTTTCTCTGACACAGGACAGTTTTATGGCCTAGAAACAATTCACCTCAGCTATAGAGCAATTCTATATTCAAAACACAGAGCAGGCATTTTTCACTGAAAGGAAGCTGAAAAGCCAACTTGCTTCCCAAAGCCAAAACTGACTTTCTAGGCAAATTAAGGACTCTGCAGTATTTAATGTTCAGAGGGTCTGGTGGTTATTTCTGCCATTATTCTATGGAAGCAATGAATTCAGTTGATTCAAACACTGGACAAGGGATAAAGTGTGGATCCTTTTCCAGTTCTACCACTACCTTGTACCGACAAGTCAATTTTCTTTCTGATCTGTCTTTCCTGGCCCTTAGTGTTTCCATAGATTTTATATCATTATTTGCTTATAAGTAAATTTCAAGACAGCTATAAACTATCAAAATCTTGACGGTTACTTCGCTAATTATTTTTAATCCTATATATCTCAAAACTTATAAGAATAGTCTCAACTCAAAGTGGCAAAACTGTTCACTATCTTTTTTTCACTAATCATAATAATTGTAATATATTTTCATTGTATGAGTAAGAATATTTTATCAGAAACATTCACTGCATATACAAACCAAAGAATCTCTTGTCAAAGATAGTTCTATCAGTTCAATAGGAATCCTGAAAGGAGTGGGATGTGTGTTTTGATGCTACATATGTTTTTCTGTCACACATTTCTTGCTTTTCAATTTGACAACTGCAATCAAATCCTCAAATGAGCTAAATGTCTAGGATGTTAAACTGAAGAGAAAGTAACAATGTATACATTTAGATTCTGAAACAGATTTGTTGATAATTCCTTAGGAATGACAGAATAAATGACAGGAGTCAATTAATTCATATCTGTGGTCCACAGTCTTTCTAACAGGACAGTAAAAAAAAAAAGGAAAATTGTGTTTGTGAGAATCAGAGAATACAAAGTTGTGGTACAGAAAGATTGATTTTCTACCAGTAAGCACGAAAACAAAAAGCCTTGCAACAGCTATGTTTTTTCAAGTTCAGCAGTTTTTCAGGTTATTTTTTTTTTGGAAATGTATTCACTGTCCTTTCTCTATCTCATTCATCATAAGCTGTTGGTATGCACTTCATGGGCTATTTCCAAGTTAATTAGCAAGATTTATTTCCAGGTAGTTAGAATTTCTCTGGTCATTTACTCATTCTCAAAAAAGGACTTTTCACTTCGACATCATTCCTCCTTGGGAGAACCACACAATCATTTAGCTGGAAAAGACCTCTGAGATTGAGTCTAACCTTTGACTGATCAGGACCATGACAACTAGACCACAGTACTGAGTGCTATGCCCAGTTGTTCCTTGTACACCTTCAAGGATGGTGACTCCATCACCTCCCCGAGCAGCCCATTCCAAAGTTTAACAAAACTTTCTGTGAAGAAATTCCTCCTGATATCCTACATGAATTTCCCCTAGCAACCTGAGGCCCTGTCCTCTCATGCTGTCACTATTTGCCTGGGAGAAAAGGCCAACTCCTACCTTGGTACAACCTCCTTTCATGTGATTGTGGAGAGCAGTAACATCACTCCTGAGTCTCTTTTTCTCCAGGCTAAAATATTCCCAGCTCAGCCGCTCCTCATATGACTTACTCTCTGTACCCACTTGTTGCCCTTCTCTGGACTCACTCCAGCACCTCAATGTCTTTCCTGAACTGAGAGGCCCACATCTGAACATAGAATTCAAAGTGTTACTTCAGCAGTGCTGAGGACAGAGGGACAATCCCTGCCCTGGTCCTGCTGGCCACACTATTGCTGACACAGTCCAGGATGCCATTGGCCTTCCTGGCCATTTGGGCACAGCTGGTTCCTGTTCAGCCACTGTCAACCAGCACCCCCAGGACCTTTTCCACTGAGCTGCTTTCCAGCCTCTCTGCCCAAAACCTGTAACACTGCATGGGGTTGTTGTGACCTAAGTATAAAACTCGGCACTTTGCCTTGTTGAGCTGGCCATTGATCCAGCCTGTCCAGATTCCCCTGCAGAGCCTTAGTACCTCCCAGAAGGTCAACACTCCCACCCAATTCAGTGTTGTCCACTAAATTACCAAGGGTGCACTCAATCCCCTCATCCGCATCATCAGTCAAGATATTAGACAGGACTGGCCTGAACTCTGAGCCCAGGGAATCACACTAATGACCAGCTGCTACTGGATGCAGCACCATTGACCACTGCTCTCTGGCAGTCAAGTCAGTGTTTAACTCAGCAAAGAGAACACCTGGTCAAGCCATGGACTACCAGCTTTTCCAGGAGAATGCCATGGGAGACAGTATCAAAGGTTTTGCTGAAGTCCAGGTACACAACATCCACAACCTTTCCCTCATCCAATAGGTAGGTCACCTGGTCATAAAAGGAGATCAGTTGGTCGGGCAGGACCTGCCATTCCTAAGCCCCTGCTGGCTGGGCCGGATCCCCTGGCTGTCCTTTATGTTCTGTGTGATGGCACTCAAGATAGTCTGTTTCACAATGTTCCCTGGCGCTGGGATCAGGCTGACAGGTCTGTAGCTCCCTGGCTCCTTCCTCTGACCCTTCTTTTAGATGGCTGTCACATTTTCCAACCTCCAGTCATCTGGGACCTCCCTGTTTAACCAGGACTAATGATTAAGGATGAAGAGTGGCTAGGTAAGATCTTTTGTCAGCTCCCTCAGTACCGTTGGATGGATTCCCTCTGGCCCCAGTGACTTGTAATTGCCCAAGTGGCACAGTGGGTCACTAATAATTTCCTCCTGGATTGGCCACTGTGGAGGGGGCTCACTGTGCTCCCCCTCCCTCAGGGGCCCTGAGGTAAACCAGGCTTTCTGTCTAAGACTGAGGCAAACAATGCATTAAGTACTTCATCCTTTTCCTCATCCTTGGTGACCACATTCTTTGCTAGGTCCAACAGAAGATGGAGATTTCCCTTGGCCCTCCTTTTCAAAAAAACCCTTTTTATTATTTTTCACAACTGTGACCAGGTGGAATTCTAGCTGAGCTTTTCCCTTTTTAGATTAAAATTTAATCACTCCATGCAAGGATACAATAGGCAAAAAAAAATTAGATAATTGGCTGTTTGTGTAATGAAAAATAAATAATGTGAGAAAAGCAACAAGCAACATATCTTAAGAATATGTAGATGAATTCTGAACCAGAATGAGAAATGGAAATTCTACCTGCAATGAAGAGGTCAAGGGAGATTTTAAGAGGATTTGTTTACTTTTTGCTGAGTTTCTAGTAGAAGGCTCATTGAAGGTAGAGTCCTGAACGCAAACTCACAACCCATAGCAAACACTTAATCCAGTTGGGTGAATTTCAGATCATGTAGTTATAAAGATCAAGCGACAGTGGCATTTTCTTTTTTATCTTTTTTTTTTTTTTTTTTTTACCCAAAGTGTCAGACTGCATATTTTTAGAAAACAGTGATGTATGATCAGTACGTGATTCTGGGGTCTGCTTGTGACAAACAGCCTTATGAAAGACAAACATATAAGGAAGTAAAATAGCTATGATTTCTCTAAGGAAGGCCTTTTCCACATGGAAGTTTATTTCAGAATAACCAACCACACTTTCAAATTGTAATTTTTGTTAGAAATAGTCATCCTGCAAGAGGCAGAAGTCCCCAGTGCTTTTCATCTCCATACCCATTCTGTATAGTTCAGCATAAGAGCATTATCACAAAGACTTGCATGTGTAATGTGATGTGTACTGATCCTACACAGTGTAACGTGAAAATTATGCTGAAGTGAGGAATAGAAAATGGCACCAAACCACTGTGGATTTCCATCTACACAGCCACCGTGTGAAAGAGTCCTTTGACTATTTACAAATCTACTTTGATGTGGCTTTCTGTCAGTTGCATATCTACAAATGATGACTGGCTTTTATGCTGAAGAATGAAGTTTGGGTTCCCAGAAAGAAAAAGAGATAAACTCCATCTGTGCTGCTGTTACTTCAGAGTTGATGGACTCAGTGGAAAGATAGGGAGAGTGGGAAGGAGGGACTGCATGCCAGCGTAAATATGCAAGAATTTGAATTCAAAGAAATAAAGAAAAAACAATCTCTGTGTAATTAAATGCCTCTCAGTGAGTTTGTAATTGTGTGTGGTTCAAAAACAGTCACACTAAGGGGATGTCTGCACAGCATAGCTCAACTCTGGGTCTCATAACTAATTAATTACAGGTGGATTTCTACACCAATGTAACCAGTTCATTTCTGGTAAGCTGAGCTAGCATGGATATTTTTATACGTGGTCCAGTTCAGTTATGCCAAATTACATATGGATTTCTCTGCTTCTGTTGGAACAGAAAACAATACAAATTTTGCTTCACTGACTTAATTATAGATCCATCAAGTAAATTCTGTGGGGAGTTTATTGTATGTGTTTCATAAAACAGCGCTCAAACAACACACCCAAACTTTGATGACTGTTCAAACTTATTTCAAATGCTGAACTAAACATGTGTAAAGGGGTTCTGTAAATATAGTGCTCTTGGCTATTTCTGAGATGAACATCATATGCTAGAAATATCAACAGATAGAAAAGCAAAGTTTTCTATAAGCTAAGGCTGTAGTTCTCGTTGAAGATAACATAGTACAATAATAACAATTAGCAGATTAAATGCGTAACAGTCAGATATGTTAATCATGTTTCTTTCATCTTTATCAGTAGCACTGGCAGTCAGCAGTATTCACATAGTGTAATTTCTTTTCCATTGTATTTAAAGTACAAATATTCTATGACATAGTTACAATCAAACTGCCTTAGAAAGTTTTTCAAAGAATCATACATTACCATAAGGTAATGGTTCCTTTGATTTTTCTGCTACTTCACCGGGTTCCCTGACATACCCATTTTCTTGTACATAGGCAAGTTCTTTATCTATAAGGTTTTATTTTATTTTGTAAAACTGCATGTCTGCTTCTATATGAGCAATATGTAACACAAATAATTGACCATTAAGCTGCTTTAACATCAATCATTTCTATGATTCACACTTGAAAAGTAAGTGTTGACTGTGCATCTGTTTTTAACCATTATCCAGACTTTTACTTTCTATAGAAAAAATGGGACGATGAATTCAGTAGAAATGCAGATCTTGCCATATTTTCTAAATTTCCACTTAGGCAATTAAATCCTTTTCTAGTCTGTCTGAGACATGAAGGATGTTATGCACATCATTGATTCTTCTGCTTTGATCAGTGATATAATGATTTTTGAGTATCAGTTATTGAGTATTACTGAGTACCAGTTCTAGAGACAAACTCTCAGTACTACCACACAGCTGAAACTTCTTCTCAGTGACTGATACAGAAGTTCATATCCAAAAAGCTATTTTTCTTACCCATGATTTTAAGCTGATGTAAGAGCTGCATGACATTTGTTCATTTATTTATAATTGGTAAATTCACTTTGCAACCCTGAATACAAGAGATTTCTTGGTGAAAATTTTGATTCTGCAGTAGATAGTCACATTTATCAAACAAAACTATTGACTTTCAAAACTGTCTGACTGGCAAAAATGCTATATTTATCTCTGTTTTTTTCAGGTTTAAATGCTTGTATTCAAACTGGCATTAGCCACCTGCAAATTTGGGAGGATCATCCGTGTCACATAGTAAGGCATGACTGCAGGTTGCAAGGGGGTCAGCTGTAGCAGGAGGAAGCAGAAAAACCATTGTAAATAATTAATACCCTAATCTCATCAATTAAAAAGTGTGTTTTGCAGTGAAACCTTTCTGAGCTTAATGTACACACTCGACAGACAGATACTGCCCTGAAGCAAACTGTTATTTAGCCTCAGTTTCTATAGCTATGGGGTTGATGTTCCTATTTAGGAAACAAAGAAAAGGTTTTGTCTGGGATTTTTAAAAATGTTATACGGCTGATGAGTGTATCATTTTTTCTGACCATGTTTTTCAAGCATTCATAGTGCATGGACATGATGAGACCAAAATGATTCAATTTTGTTCCCTGGAAAAAATAGAGTGACAGCCAAATATTCTGTTTCTGATGCCAGGAAAGAGGTGAATTTAAAGAAAGACGTAGCATGAATTTGCTATTTTGTAAATATCTTCTAAGGAATAACAGTAGTTTTCCAGCTTCATTTGTAGTTTTACAATGGAAATTCTTGGATTCAAACCTAATATTCCAGGTAACAGAAAGGTTAATACTTGTAATATTCTACGTAGTTTTATGTTAATCTAGTTTAGATCAAAAGTTGAGCAAATTAAATGAAAGGTAGAAAAGGTTATAATGTAATGCTTAACCCAGTTGAAAAAAAAATTAAATATAAATAGCTAAATGGCATATATTCAGTTATAGAAATGATAGTTACATGTTTCCTTATTAAAAATATTTATTTTGATTTATCTGCTTTCCCGCAAGGCTTTAAAGAAAACCAGAGAGAAATCTTCAGGAAACTGTTTAGCAGTAAGTATTATGCCATAGGTCGAATCAAAAGTTCACTCTTAATACCATTTATTTTCATAGTGTTCTAAATACTGTCTCAGTCTTGACACAGATAAAGTTTGTTAAAATTACTAACTTGGCAAGGTTTCAGCTCAAAAACCTTAATTTTCTGTACTGTGTAGGATGGTCACAGAAGCTAGCTCCTGGTGAAATCTACGACGCCTCATATCCATTAAGATTTAACAAGGATGGCACAGGTGCTGTGGGTTTTAGACCTAGACTTCAGAGTAACAATGCACATGTATCCAAGAAGCACAGAAGGAACTGTGGTTGCCTGGGAAGGTTTTCAAGAACACTTTAGAAGCATTCTTGCTTGACAGCAATTTTTCTGCAATATGTAAGTGCAAATAAGGGAGGAAGCTGAGATATGAAACTTTACAAGCTCTTGGAACAAACAGAAAATCGGGATGGGAAAATATCGAAGGTGAAGGAGTCAGTGTTAAGGAGTTCTGTGGTCTGTAACATGAAAGCACATAAAGCTGTGTCCCACTTGCTTGTACTGCAAAAGGCTAATGGCCATTCATTTTTCTCCAGCAAGGCTTAGGTAACAGCTGAAGGAAGAAGAAACAGTGATGCTGATGGAACATGCTTAGGAATAATTAAGGAGCAAGGGATCTTCTGCAGTCTAGAAAGAGAGTAAAAAGAGCTGAAAAGGACTTGCATACCTTGGCAGTGGTCTGCAGTATAGGTGAAGCTAAACCGGACATCGAGTCTTGTTACTCTTTAACTGCTAGTGATGCTGAAATATGTTACATAATTATTCTAGTTGGGGGACATGAAAATGTCCATGAAAAATCAAGTTGACTGTTGCCACTCAGCCACTTTAGTGAGATTAAGAATAACAAGAATTATTTCAAGTTCAAGCCATTGACTAAGATTTTTATTGCGTCTACGATTCTGTACAGATCTCAAACTCTTTGTCACAACTTAGTGATTTCCTTTTTCAGCTGTGTAACAAGAGTAATGAAAGCCTTTAGATTGTGTAGGGTTATTTAAATGGATTGAAAAACAGAAACTGAGTCTTGTTGGATTGCCTGACTCCAGTTTTCCAATTCAGAACTGGGTAACATGACAGCAAGATAACCCAATTGTTTCCAGATCATGGGATCCCATCCCAAAGGTCCCTGTGGTCTGACTGCCATCAGGATCAGGATCAGTCCCTCACCATGTACATCTCTGGAAGACAGAGGGACAACTCACTCTGAACAGCAGCAGTCTGCTCTGCAAATGAGGAAGCAAAACAACACTCTCCTCTTAGCAGAGGAAAAAAAGTCTTAGCAGAGAAACCCTTAAAGCTGGGCAGGCCTTTGGGGTTTGACTCCCCACGGAGCAGTTTCCTTTATGATCCCATGGAGGCAACAAAAGAGACTGACAATCTCTCTCTGTGAGGTTTGTCTTCAGGTGACGAAAAAGTGGGGTTTGTGTCTTTGGCTGTGACTGACATCACCTGATGCTCATCCACGAGTGATGTAGCTCAGCAATCATACTTCAAAGGGAAGTGGTCTATTAGTAAATTTGGATTAACCCAAGGAGAGGAAAAAAGAAAAAAGGAAAAAAACAAAATAAAATAAAATTTGTGACATAGTGTTAAAAATCTACATATTTTTCCTCTGTACTTTAAAATAGAAAAATTATTACCGTCTTCCATAGCAAGCAAACAAAAACCCCCACCAAGCCAAGAGCTTCATCATGTTGCATTTTGTTTGCTCTCTGTTGTTCACCGTACTTGTATATAATTTTCTGTTCATTTTGTACTTATCATTTTTGCCATTTACTAAAAAACACTTCAACTTGATATTATCTCTATAATACAGCTGTACTGTTTCTGCAACCAAGATAATGTAGCAGAACCACATGAACAGAAAACAGGTGTTTGAGTTAATGACTAAGATGGATGTTATACAACTCTAAGTCCACTTTTTTAGTGTAAGAGTGAGGATGTCTAGACATCCTTACACTTTGAGAAATAACTCAGCACCTAATCATGCAATGAGGCAGTGGGTTTGTGTATCAAAAAAAAATATTTGGCAAAAGCTCTGCTTTATACTAGTATTGTTATTCATGAAAGAACAGAATATTAATTCTTCCTTATTAGTTTTTCATTATTTATAATTTTGTGTTTGTTATTATATTTTAAATGTTTCAATCATTTAGGGAGATGACTTCAACAAGAAGTTTTGCATAACAAATAAGTGAGAACAGATTGTAAAATGAACAACTCAAAGGATCACTTTAAATCACCTGACACCTGAAGTACTATCTTATATTGGGAAATATCTGCCCTACCTAAACTTTGATTAGGATACTTTCAAAGAAAGTTGTGATTTAATGTCATTGTTAAACCACATGAAATCCATGTGAACACTTGTTTTGGGAAGTGAAGATCCTTCAGTTCTACACAGTTTAATTATTTTGGGGGAGTTATCGGAATAAAAATTGAATTATGGCTACCTTAAGACAGAGAAAAAATACTCTGCACAGGCACTTGAAACTTCTCAAGTGACTGACTTTAAAATAAAATAAGAATAGTTATCCCTTGTGCCCAGTGAAGACACACCATTTTCCATCTGTGCTTAGTTCTCACCACTTCTTTGATGATCTGGCAAATATAAATATTTCCAATTCCAATGACTTCACTCACATGGTTCTATAGCAGATATTGACTTATGTTTTATATCTGCTCCAAGAGAACAAAATGATATCTACTGAGTTAATGCTGGTACTGAGCTCTGGTACTGTATGTGGTCCAAATATAACTATGAATGCAGTGTAGAGCTTAGAGAGAATAAAAACACAAAATAAAAATGTCACATATTTCCAGAAGTCAATATTATTTGCATATAAAAATAGATAGAAATCAGCTTGTGAATGTTCAATGAAAACTTTTGCAATTCTTCTTCTGTTTGGGAAAAAAAACTTAGCTTTCTTAAAAATATTGTTACCTATCACCTTACATTATCCACTTTATGGAGCTTGGACCTTAGAGTTTGCAAAAAAGATTTTTCTCTGAGCACATTAAAGCGGTGTTGTCACTGCCAGCTGGTTCACACATCCAACCCAAAGCACCCTACCTATTTCTTTATATTGATATCAACGAGGCAAAACTCGACTCTGGACTTCAACACTGCAATTAAGTACATAGAGGTGAACAGTTTAAATCCACAGGCTGTTTCTTTCTCTCTGGTGTTCAAAAGGATATCCTAAACCTTAAGCAATTTTTGCTATATATGGCACTGAAAATGCAAGTTACAAGTGTTAATTCTCAGTTCAGTGCTAGGAGAAGGGTTTAAAACTTTGAACGGCAGAAGACAAGGAAAAAAATTAAACAGGAGATTAAGGTCTTTAAAAATGAAACACAGATTCCACATATTTTGCAACAAAAGATTTGGCTAAATAAATGCATCAAATTTATTTCTTAGGACAGAAAAAAGATATTTAGTGATCTTTTAGTTTTACATTCTGCAATTTTGACCTATCTGCAGGCAACCAAGCTATTTTTTATGTTTCTATTACTGATTCACTCTCCATTTCCAGTTACACAGTCATCCTCAATAATGATTGAATCCTCAGCAGAGCTAAATTGTATTCAGATTCAGTACAGTATCTTCTTTATATGCAGTAGGAATTCCAAAGACCATCAGGTCATAGGTGTATCAAAAAATAATTCCTGTATTGGTATCCATTCTGATAATTTTGGAAATGGACTTATATCTTGAGTGAGAATATACATGCCTTTCATAGCAGCTTAATTTGAAACTCAGACTGAATTAAAGAGATCTTTTAGTACATTATATCCTTACAGAAACAACCTTGAGCTTAATTTCCTCTTGGAGACAAGAGGAATCCAGCTTTTTAGCCCATATGATCAAGATTGTGTACAGATAGATAGATACAGAGGTGTATATATATATATATATGTATAAATATATATAAAGAAATGTGCCTGGTAAGCACATATTCATATTAAAAGGTTACAAAAACAAATTACAAATTACAAAAATACTTCAAAATTTCATCAAAGCACATGTAAAAAAATTTACTTGTTTGTTTTGGTTTATGAGGTTGTGTCTTGACCTAACACTACGCTGTGGCTTTCAAAGTTATTAGATTGCCAGGAGGATCTGTAGTTCACACAGCTCTTGCCCTCTTTTTTCTGCTTGCAGTCTTCCCTCTGCCAGCAGGAGCTGCAGTGCCAGGGTCAGGGTCCACTGTAAAGTGGAACATCGTGGCCTATGGGAAAAACTGCAGTATAACAAGGTCAGGTTGAATAAATACACATGAGCTGTGAATTGACTTAAAAGTGGCCTGATTAACTTAACAGATCAACTTTATTCTTCTATAGTTCTAGTTCCATTCTTAGAAAAAACACAGAATTCAGGAGTTTTTCTGTACAAGGTTCCAAGTTTCAAAGCTCTTTCATGTGTTTTTTTACTTCCAAAAGAACAAAATTATCTCATTGGTTTTGATGTTTTGTTTGGTTTGTTTGTGGGTTTATTTGTGTGTGTGTATTTTAAGACTCTCAGTATCACTCTCAAATAAATATTTCAAGATCATAATTTTGGTATCTCAGCTTTTTAAAACTGCAACTCTCTGTGACTAACTTTTATTTTTAAATTAAGAGATCTTTTGCAGATATTGTTGAACAGCTGTAGTATCACTACATAGCCTGGGGCAAAAGTCTGTTTTTCTCTGAGGCCCCTAAAATCTACAGTAAATCAATGAACACAGTGCCGTTCCAAAAATTAACAGACAGCGGTTCCATAGTGCAGGAACAAAAGAAAAGAACAACAGTACAAAACCTAAGCTAAATAGGAAGTCTGAATATTTTCAGTTGTATCTGCAATGAACTGTAACTCTACTTGACCCATGTGCAAGATGTTTGTAAAGATCCATGCTTCTCCTGAATGATTGTAGTAAGTCAGAAGGCAGCATCCCAAATTAATTCCTAGAGGAAGAATTTTCACATAACATGGGAGATGTATTTGGCATTTATATTAGGTGTCTATAGTGCTTTTCACACTCCAGTTTCCCACATGGTACTATGCAGATGTCTGCTCTGTGAGTCGACCTTACTGAGTCGATTACAGGCAGGTAATCTAGAACATAAAATAAACACTGGGATTTTCTCACATGCATTGTGGAGGAAAGGCTTTTTACATTATGTACATATATATGTGTATTTGTATGTATGTATCTGTGTGTATATGTATGTAGACATGGAAGTGTGTATATTTAAGCATAGTTAATATGTGCTGTTTTGTGTGGATCTTCTAATCCTAAAAAGGGGTTATATCTTAACATTTGTTTAATTCATGTCCAGAGTTATGCGAAAAACCTTGCAAATGGTTTTCCAGGTTTTCATTGGGGAAATTGCACATTTTTTAAAAAAGATGCATTAGTAATATCACTCCGAAATTTCTTAAGAAAGGATTTCCCAGATTTTCATGTTCTTTCACATACAGTCCTTCCCCATTCCCTTTTCTGACATACCAAAAACATACTACCTGTGATTTAGTTGATGACAGAGGTGTATAAATGCTTTATTTATCAGAAAACAGAAGTACAAGGATGAGACGTGAAGAATGTTTGAGAGTCCCACTCCTTTGGGAGTGGCAACTTGAAGAAAGTTTGGGTTACTAGAAGATAGCTGAAACACCACCAAATTTCTGTGCTTCTGTACCAAACAAGTTTGTTTATGCATAAGTAAAAGTATCATGAAAATTAGAGTAAGTCTGTTTCTATTCTTACTATCAGCCAAATTTATAAACACTGTACTGATTTGGACACTTCTTCTGCAGCCCTTACAGTTGACAGTCCTTGTTCCTCTGTCAAAAATCTCAGCACAGCATCTATTTGCCCCAGTGAGATCTCAGCATAAACATAATCTGCTAAAATTCGAGTCTTTTTCTATTTCTGGACACAAGTATGTACAAGTTTGGATCTGGCAGAGGAGTAGGTTTCCCTCACAGCAGCACCTGCAGAGCAGTGGGGCCTTCTCTGCTTCTTACTCAGCCCAGCCCTGCCACCATCCCAGAGGAAGACTCAGAGGAAGCAAGAGCCTGGAGGGAACAGAAACAGGACAGCTGACCTCACCTGACTACAGGGATATTCTGTACCGAAAAGCATCATGCTCATCAATAAAACTTGGGAGAAGTTATTTTTATGTTGTCATTGCTTGGAGACTGAGATCAGTCTGCTGGTAGAAGATGGTGAGTGATTGCCTTTGTATTACTTGCTTGGTTTTTTATCTCTTTCCTTCAGTTATTAAACTGTTTTTATCTTGATATATGGGTTTTTCTTACCTTTACCTTTAGGATTTTCTTCTCCACACAGCTGGTTTTAGGGAGTGAGTGGGCAGCTGATCACTGCTTATATGCTGACTGAGGAAACCTATCAAAAATATTATGTTTAAATGCAACTTATCCATAAAGAAACACGGGCTCATAGCAGCTAAACAAAGAAATCCGCTTAGTGATGTAACAAACATGAATATGCAGATTGTTGAGGAGACTGGCAGCAACTACACTACTGTCAGCATACCATTCAAAAAAATTCTTTATTTTCTTAAAGCATTGTCAGCTTTGCTGTTTCCATAAAATATACTGTGTTCTGAATAATTGCCTTTCTGCTAGCTTCACAACTTCGACATTTAGATTTTTCCGCTTCATAAAAATGAATAGAATTTTGTCTCTAGGCAACCTCTGAGACTGAGAGTTCCTATATCACTCACTTCTAATTATTACTTTTTTCTCATCACAATACCACAATGCTTCTTAATGTTCTTTGTCTAAGCAGATTTTATTTTTACCAATTTCTAATTTATACTACTGGGTTAGAAGATCTCACTGTTTACCATATTTTCCTCTTTATTCAGAAATATTGGTAGTCTCCTAAATATTATTTGAACAGCATGTAGAAATCAGCTTCTTGCTATTAGTTTTCCTACTGCCAACTGCTTGGCAAATTGCTTTTTGCTTTTTAAAACGTGGTTCATGAGTTGCAATAAAAAGAATACCACCCATGGTGCTCAGTTAAGAGTTTAAGAAAATACTTTTGTTTGATGGACATTTAAGCTTGTGTCCGTCTGGTTTGAGTCACGAAGTGTTAAGTATTTTCTTGTAAGGCGTATCAATGCTAGTAGGGCCATGGGTATGTTTGCTGATGTCAGGTCCCACGGTTACCCACTGATGAAAACTTGGGTTAGACAGAAGGCTTGAGTGGTGAAGCACAAAGAAAATTTCACTTACTCGTTAGCTGTAATTATAGCATGGTGACAGTATTGAAGGGTGAACAAAATACAAAAAGAGCAAATACTCTGTTTTCCATAATAACTCCCACAAGCAAAGCACTTTAAAGTGTTTTAAAGAAGAAATGTGAGTGTAACCTTTATGCACACATGAAAGCCATCATGCTGAAAACACTGCTAGTATACAGCCTTGAACTCTGGACTTCCTTTTATTGAAACAGAAAAACTTATTCAACGTAAATTGAGTATATTATAATTCGGGTTTAGAAGTGCAAGTGTTTGACTTCTTCAACTACCAGGAATGGATATTTTTCTTTATTCAGTGTTCGTATTATCAACATTTTATCTCACTAACAAATCACAAATTATTGTATGTACAGTACCTGTCACTAAGTGAATATTTCTCTCAGATCTTACATGCCATTTTTATTTCTTGACCGCCCCTTTCTGGACATGCTCTAATATTTTGATGACCTTCTTGTGTTGGGACACACACAGCTGCTGACAGTACATGTAATGGGGCTGTCCCAGTGCAGAGCAGAGCAGGAAAAATCCTTCCTTTGCCCAGCTGGCTTTGCCTGATCCCCCCCAGGACAGGGTTGGCCTTTTTGGCTTCAAGGACACACTGGTGACTAATATTCCACTTGTTGTCCATCTAAGCCCCCAGTTCTCTTTCTGTGGGTCTCTCTCAAGTCTCTTATCCCTCCATCTGTATTTAGAAATAGAATTACCCCATTCTAGGTGGAGAATCTGTCGCTTGCTCTTCTAAATTATATACAATTGGTGACTACCCAGCTTTCTACTATATCCAAATTTCTCTGTAAGTTTTCTCTACCCTCAAGGGAATCCACAGCTCCTCCTTATTTAATATCATTGTTTAACTTATTTTAAGGTGTATTTGATTCCTGTGTCCAGATCATTTACAAAAATTTTCTGGAGTACTGGCTCTAAAATTGAGCTCCGGGGAACCCCACTGGTGCCTTGGCCAACAGCTTGTTGTAACCCCCTTCACTGCAACTCTTTGGACCAGATCCATCTGCTGATTTCACCCATCATATTACAGGTTGAACATTTTATCCAGAAGGATACTGCGAGAGACAGTATCAAAAGTTCTGATAAAATCCCAAGTCACCACATCTACTGTCTTCCCTTGGTCACCTATATAGGTGTCCTTTTCATAGGGAAATTAAGTTAGGTAAGCAAGACTTTATCCTTGTGAACTCTGTCTGTGACTAACATGGTGTCTTAAGTTTTTGTCCATAACTCCCAGAATAAAACAGCCTACACATTTTTGGCAGGCACTGAAGTGAGACTGACAGGCCTATAATTATCAGGGTCCTCCTTTTTAAGCTTCTGAAAACTGGGTGTGAGATTGAAATGTTATTGTTAGTGGCTTGGATATTGTTATGAAGGACTTTCTACCCATTATGGCAAAACTGTGTAAAGAAGTCACAACTATCAAAGTTCTCCCCTCCCTGAAGATGCCTCCTGACTGCAACTTTCAACTGTGAGTTAAGCCACTGAAGGGAACTTGAGATAAGATAAAGGTGACACTATTGCCCAATTATCTCAAGTCTAGGAAGAAAAAAACAAGGCCAAATCATCCACAGGAAAGCCAAATCCAGCAGCTGTACTGAAACTCATCCCTAGCTGTGTTTGGTTTGCAGGAGGCCATAGCCCGCAGAATCATCTGCTGAGGCCAGGTTTGCAGATTTCCCCCGAGCCAAAAGGGGAGGAGGAGAGTTTTGTGTGTGGCATAACCTCTGGTCAGAGGGAATGAACACCCATCCTTCCTTACACAAACTAGCTCAGCTGTAAAACCTCCCATCCTGGCTGTAAACCCAGGAAAGTCACATGCACATGGGACATTGATGGGATATTGACGTGCAGAGCAGCTGAGGAGGTTGATAAACCATCAAAGGCCTCAAAAGCACTCCCAGACTGATTCCTGAGTCCTTGCACCAGACAACAGTACATGATACAAAGTGATGCAACAAATTCAGAGTCTATTGCAAGAGTGTAAAATTTGCCCCCTCCCCGCCACGAGGGAGGGGGCAGTTTTTCCCACCTGACCCAAACATATATTAGTCCACTGGACACTATATTTTGTGGTGCCTTACCACCAAGAAGACCAGAAGAGGATCAATGGGATTTGTCACTCTTTCTCCCCACTACTACCTCTTTCTCTATTTCTTTCTCTGTCTCTGTCACATATAGTGTTAAATAAAATCCATACAGAGACATCTCTCCAACAGTTTTAATAATCAGACCATAACCCTGGAACAACTTTTGCCAGCTGCCAGTCAACTGGGACCTTTCCAGACACCTAAGACCATTGAAAAATAATGGAGAAATGTCCCACAGTGACACCAGCTGGCGCTTTTAGTACTCTGAGATGAGTTCCTCTGCAGACTGTAGATTTATATGCACCCAGCTGGAGCAGCAAGCCTTGAACAAGTTCAGAATCATCAGAGTTTATCAACCCCCAGTCATGATCTTTCAGCTCAAGACTGCAGTTGTCCAAGGGTCCATCATCAGTGTTAAAAACAGGGGTAAATAAGGAACTGACTATCTTTCTAACTCCCTATCTGTGAAGTGACCCATCCCATCAAGTAATGGAATGGGTAACTCCAACATGTTACTTCAGCTTCCTTCTTTGTTCATAACATGCATTTTTATGTCAGATTTTTTCAGTGAAATGAGATTGACGATGGTACTGGATCATAATGTGTGCTGAGCTTGGAACTGCATCACCACAATATTTTAATGCATTTAAACTGTTGTGAAAATTGTTTTCTCTCACAACTTTTCTACAGAGACAGCCTTATATTATCAAGGAAAACAGAAGTTCAACCACTATTGTCTTACAGCATTTTAAGGCAACAATTTTGGTTTTATACTCTAGAAAGTTTTTATTTAAATAATGTTGAAACATACTTTTGTCCTGACAACAAAATCCACCTTTTATCGACCCTGACTAATTCAATACAAAATGATGTCCTTTCATCCAAAATTTAACGGATAATGTTTGCAGCCCTTTGTCTAAAAACTGATGAACCTATAATGTCATCCATGTTTGTAGTGAATAAAGTGCCTTCAGTGCAGGCATACACTGTATGAGTAATAATCCTACCTCATTATTCTCAATAGTTTTAGAAAAATATGTATTTGACAGGTACTCTAATGCCTTCTGGAAAGCAGGTTTGGATAATATACACTACTTAGCGCTAAAAAATACCTTCTCCAGTTTTTCTTCAAAGCCAGAACCAGAAGAAAAACAAATAGGCATTTGCATATCATAGCAACCAATTTGCATCAACAATTTACAGGAGAAAGCAGCTCAGAAATACTGACCACTGCATTAACATTTTTGCTTCTTTCTTTTTCTCTGTCTGAAGAGGAAATACAATTAGGGCTAGTAAGTCACTGAACAATTTACTTTGAAAATCTCTTATAGACAGAAGAGGCTAGAACAATTTTAACAGGTTATTGAGAGGTTTTTTTTTTTTTTTCATATAAAGGTCAGAACAGATCAAAAATTTGTAAAATAAGAAACACTGCAATGGATAGAAATCATGGCAAAACACACAAACTAAGAATTAAACATAAAGATAAAAAACACACTCTCACACATATTTTAGTTGTCTTAAACATTAATTGGGAGTTTGAAGCAATTTTTATGTGCTCTATCTACATCCCTGTGTTCCTTCAGTAAGTAACACAAAAATGGAATATTTTGTCTACGAAGAATAATAGAAGTCCTGAAGAATAACATAAGTGCCAAGAAAATCAATAAGCCTTTCAAATTTGGGTAAAGATTTAAGACTGCTAGCTTATTTGTTTGGTTTTTTACATATTATAAGTAAGATCAATAAGGATTACAGGTTATGGAAATGATAGATATTGCCATTTCTGTGAGTGGGTAAGTGAAGGAAATAAACATCTTTCTCTAGCTGCAAAAAATGTCACAGCCCTCAGTCCTTTCTTTTTACCTTGATATTATATGGAACATCAAACTTTAACAAAATAATTATTGTTACTTTTAGGAAAAACAATACAGAAATCACAGAATGCTTTTTGTGCATCCATTACAGACAATTTCCCAAAGGTGACAGTGTCTCTCCATGGCTCAGGAAGGGCTTGATAATCTCTCAGAGGACTGAGCCTGAAATGAGTTCACTATGTTGAGGGGCCTGAAGGAGTCATTTTTTCTAACACATCCTTTTATTAGTCTTTCTATTTGAATGGACTATGAACATAATGTCTCTTTGAAGAAATATCATGAAAAAGAAAAATAATTAAGTTTACAAGCAATTTCCATATACCTAAAAATGAGAAATTTTCTATTTGATCTGTATTTCTCCTGCAGTTTTTAATTTATTTTAATTTTTTTAATTGCAATTGAGAGCTGTCATTTTCACCTACAAATAGACTGAATATGCTGTAGTTTGGCAAAAGATGATAATATTGGCAGCTCCTGTTTACTCTCTTATGATGGTTAGATACACAGTACCTTATACATAACAGACTAATAGTATACAGCTTCATATTTTTTAAATGACATACTCTTGTAGAGATGGCAGCTTCACTATACAATTTGCATGAAAGGATGTATTTTCTACAAAATAATTCTAAGGCACTTGTGTAATGTGAAAAGCAGAGAGCAATCCTGGTTGCCAAGTAAGGGAAATAGATTATCAAGCTGAATAGTTGGCTAATTTCTTTATGTTGTATTAGTAATCAGGAAACAAATTTGCTTTGTTTTCAAAATCAATAGCATTGGGTTCTGTGTTTCCTAAAATCAAAAGACAATCACTCTAACATATTTAATAGGATTTTTTTTTGTTTGTCTGTTTCAGTTGGTTTATTTGGCTTTAGAGGTCATTGTTGCAATACCCAGGCAAAATATGCATTACATTAGTTAGAAAAATGGCATGAATTAAAAGATATATTGGAAATTAAAACACAAAATTTTTCAGAAGGTTGTAATGAGATTATTCCACAAACATTAACAAACCATACTATAAAATTATTATTACGAATTCATCATCAAATATTGAAAATTAAGAATGGTAAAACTAGGGGTTGAAACCACTTCTGACTGCCCACCTTGTGTGTGCACCATAAGCTAATTTAATTACATGATCATGCACTACTTTTTCCAGAGAATAATTGTCTCACTCTGTGTGCAGATTGATGATGCTTACTTAATTACCATCTATTCAGAATATTTTCCTTCATAACATTTAGTGAATGACCCCGTGGTGTATTTACAACACATTATTCAAGTACAACTCTGCTAAGGAAATGATTTCTTCTCTCATTAGCTTTCCTGGAATTAAGATTAATAAGAAATAAATGTCTCCTGGAAAAAGACAGTAGATCTTGATGATGTCTGTGTTAGTAATTTCAGCAGTTTCTAGTAAATGAGTGAGGTAGTTTCTAGTCAGTTCATATATAACTTAATTTCTCTAATTTCAGCACAGATATATTTTAGAGTTTTAATTATTATTTGATTTTGAGTTATGGATTTATCTTTAAAATATTCCTAAGAGTTTTGCTATACATAAAACACTTGTTAGGTTAAAAATGTGGATTTCAAATATTCAGCTCATGATTTGTTCAGATCTAGCTAGGTAGTTCCAGAAGTTAGACAAACTATGAGCACTAAGCAGCTGCTGTTACACAGGATTTGAAGTGGGAAAGCATATAATCAAGTTTAGCAGTAACCATAACAAAGAAATCATCATTCCTCATCATGGAATCTTGGAGGATGAGGGAACAAGGGAAAATACTACTTGTTCTTTACAGAATAATTCACACCTGATTTATTCTGAAAGAGTCTGAATTTAAACATTAAAAGACGCCCACAACCACCAGAATGTGAAAAGGGAAATACCATGTATTAAGCTAGGTATTAACCTGTATTATGACAGGTTGAATAATAACAGGTTTATGTGCAGTTTAACAAACAGACATACAAACAGAATACTCATAAATCTCAGAAGAGACATTTGGGTCCCCAAATAAGCTCCACTTTTATCTCTTCTCTGATAAAATGTATTCTGGTTAACAAAAATACGTTTGACCTGGAGGCTAAGGATATTTTTCTACCACAGAGAAAATCGACCAAGCTACTTAGATTCATGAACAATTGTTTGGTTAGAAATGTAGAATGACAATTACTCTATAGAAACTCTAATATACATTTTTGCCTCAGACATGAACAACACATAGAAGGGCTATGACGGGGATAAAACATATAGTGTTTAATTCAAAATATACATTTCAGAATCTAAGCCAATTAAAAATAACCTTTTACATGAAATTAATATATCACAGATAAAAAGAATTTTTTCTTTTTTTTTTCAGTATAAACACTGGTACTGTTTTTCTCTCCTCTCACATATATCTTTCCCTGTAAATACAGCAGGAAACTACATGTACCACCACCACCCAATTAAAAATGCAAAACCTATCAAAGTAAAGCAAATAGAAAATAATTCCCAGTTTCATGACAAAACTGACTGATCTTATAATGCCTTTTCAAAAGGCCTGGTTCTGTATCTTACATAATTGTGGAGATGTAGTGTTCTAATGCATTTGTCCCAGAATAATCTTATGTCATTCAAAAGCATCTTTGAGAGAAATTGCTTTCTCGGTATCGCTGATTAACTAGGTCTTTGTGAGCTATAGATTGTTCTCAGTTTCCTGCTGACTAGAGAGCAATTTATTTCATGTGATCTGTAAAAATACAATCTAAGCCCCACTTCATTCCCTGATGATGCTAGGTAAATAAAACTTGTTAATTCCTTGGGCTGATTTGATCATGGTGGTTTTCAGAAAACCCAAGTTCTCAGTCGGTCACAAATTTCCATACATCAAACTACTTTTTTTCCAAAGTTGTCCTTTAGTTCTTCTCACAGACCCAATCAGAAGGTTCAAAGAACTCTAGGAAACAACCTTTTCAAGGTTTATTGTTATATCAAACAATTTTCAGTTTCCCTATAAGAGCAGACTCAAACTTCTACTGAATACCCAGGATATTTACATTTTGGAAATATTCATTATAAAGGGTCTGATTAAAGCACCTGCAGAAGTCAAGTGATTTGAAGAAGGGGACAAATTGGATATTATATTTTCACGCAGGGGACAAAAACCCCAACACCTTGTTAAAAGGAGAAAAATTACTTCTGATGAATTTTAAAAACACAAACTAAGATCCTTCTGAATAGAAACCTGAATTTGGCCAATTTGTGTGGTATTATCCTAAAGGATACTTACTTAAAGTAACATAGAAATTGCAACAGTCAGAAAAATACTCAAGTGTTATGGTCATTACAAAATTTTACTATTTCATAAAAGTACTCACTAGATTGATAGAGGTTAGTAGAGGTTGTCATTGTTATTGTAGAGTTTTCTAATACCATAGGAAGAAGCTTAGATTTAAATTCATGACAACTCACAAACAATTCCTATGAAACACCAGAACACCAGAAAATATTCAAGACATTGCAAAAACTGATTTCAAACTTTTAATGTTTCAACAATATTTTCCCACTGTAATCATATAAGCTTAAAAAGTAAATAAAGTAAGTCACTCTGCTCTTCTATTCTTTCTTCCAAAAAATAATCAGATTTGAAGTAATATCCTGTGTATATTTTAATTTTGTCAAATTGGATGAACTACATATTTGTCTACCTCTCATAAACAGACCATCTTTCCTTCTTTTCATCTTTCCATAACCACGAGGAAAATGAGTCACTGCATTGAAATCAGTAGAGATTGAGTCATGTACAAAATTAAGTCTTTCATTGTCTTCAATCATAAAGTAATCACTGTGCAATCCTTGTGCATAATAATGCAAGATTAAGAAATGCTGTCTTCTGCTCCAAATGGCTAATTTGTTAAAAGCTTTGGATGAAATGGGATTCATTAAATATTGTCTGTTTCTTTCTTCAGAATATTATGTTTTACATTTGTAATTCAATCTCCCTATGGATTTTGAGAAACTATTTCAATTTCATTGATTAAAATTATTCTATCTATTGAAAACAAATATTTTTAACAAAATATATTAATTTATATAAAAGCAATGCACAGCCAAATCCTCTATCATATATATGCATTTAATCATAATTATGCATGCATACATACACACACACTTAGACATTTTCTTGCATGTAGTGGTAGTGGTTTAAAAATTTCATTAGACATTTCTTCTCTGTCCACTTAAATTCCATTTCTAATACCAGAGGGAGATCTCAAGCCTTAAAGGTGTAACTTTTTTTTACCCATCGTGGACTATGACTTAGCACCCAGTACAGAAAGAAACTGACATACAGAGAGAAGTCCACAAAATTGCAGGGCCGAAACACAGGGTGTGTGAGTAGAGCCTGAGAAAATTTGGTTTATTCTGCCTTAAGAGGAGTAGGTTTGAGAAGGATCTTATGGCTGTATCCATATTCCAAATGGAAAGGTGGACAGGAAACAGACCTGAAGAGTTCTGAAGTGTGCAGTAAAAGGGGAAGAGACAACAGACACAAGTTACAGGGGAAGAAATTCTCATCAGATGTTAGAAAACAAACTTTCACCATGAGGATAATTAAGAGTGGAGCAGGTGCCCAGAGGACTGTCATGCTGGATGATACTCAAACCTGACAAAAGACAACCCTGCACTATGTCTACAACAGTTGGCCCTTATTTCAGCAAGGGATTTGACCTTCATAGGTCACTCATGACATAAATTATTCACTGACTCTCGTAACTAAGTTAATAAGAGGAAATACCATTACTAACACTTCTAAGGACAAAATGTCCTTCCACTTATTAACCTATTACTATAGTTTGACTTGGTTTTAAAAAACTTTTTATCAATCCTAATTTAAATTAAGCATGTAGCATGCTTTCCCATTTCTGTAATAATTTATGCATCATTTTAAAATGTCGTTTATTTTGTAAAGTCTCCGTAATTTTGTGAATAACAAGCAAAAATACTGTCTTTAAAGCAGTAAACAAGGGGTTTTCTGTCTGACAGAATTATTGTTAGCAGCATTGGTGAGTGTAAGTCCCCAAGCACTGCTTTGACAATTTAACTGATAAAGTCAGATGATGCTTATTTTGCATTCTGGCAGTTACACTTTGTATGAGTCGTGTAAGAATAAAAATTCCACAAAATCAAAAGAAATGTCAGCATATTTAAAAAAGTCTAGAAGATACTCTTGGAGGTACTTTAGTTACTCCATCTGAAACAGTACCTGAACTGTATTTAATGCTCACTGACATGTCTTACAGTGCTGTCTGGCCTCAAGCAGGTGACTGAAAAAGTAAAGGCTCTCCTACAAGTTGTGTGTCTTTCAGTGCTGTAGGGTTTGTATTGAAAACTTATGTGTAGCCAACGTATTGTACATTTCAGCTGAGAGAACTGAGCTACTTTTTAAATTACTACAATAAAACCTTTCCAATTTTATTGCTGAACTGCAAGAAATGGATTTCACTATTATATCAGACATGGCTAAAGTGCTGGCATGAAGTATGTCACATTTATTTCTAGCAGATTAGATTTCTATTATAGTCTTGAACAATGACTGTCATAAGCTGTGATCCTCCTGTCCCTGAAACTTCAGACCCACAGGGAGGTAAAGGCTACCATTATGTTCACCATATTAAACTATTTATTTATTATAACCAAATACCAACTGCTATTTTAACTGCTCTCTCACCAGTTCCATATGCCAATTTAATTTTTGGTTTTGTCTCTATAAACCTTCCAGATTTTCAGAAGCCAGACCTGACACCTTTGCATTCATGGGGGGGTCCACTAGAAAGAAGGCAGATAATTGTCATTCAACTTAATGCTTTATGTCCTGCTTGTTGTAGTAGCTTTGTCAGCAGTTAAAGGAATCAGTCTCATGATACTACATCTAAAAACAAATCGAAGTACTGTTTTGCTCATCCTAAAAAAGACAAGTCATATACCCTTAGTATCATTCTTTTTTCTTCTGTTTATATTAATTAACATAGTCCTGGTTCAAACACTAGTCTCATTTGCAACAGTTGTTTAACATATATTAGTGAGCATCAAAGAATTAATAATCTTGAATTTCTTCTACTGATAGACAGGTAAGTATTTGCAGTCAGTACGATTGGCAAAAAAAATCTGATACTGAATCAGGTATAACAATTCATTCACCCTTTTCAACTGTAAGCTGATATGTTCAAAACTCCTTTTTAAAATAAAAACATTTCCTTTTACATTCTTAAACTGTTTGTGTATCTTGAAATAGCACTCAGTATATGAAATTCTAAAAAGGTGGAAATTGGATTTTGACCAAAACCCTATTTTATTTAGGAAAAGGCAGAAGAAAAGAGCTGAAGTCATTATATTTTTGTGGACCTAGGACAACTATGTTTCAGACTGTTCAATTAGACCAGAAAACCAAAAAGGTCAGTATTTGCATTATAAAAATCATCTTCATAGAAAAATACATGCAGAGCAGAACCACAACATGACTTGCTCCTTGCTGCAAAAATCTGCATAATTGCACAACTTTTCCAATCTTTTAGATGCATTCCCCATGATTTTATGAGACATGGTATTCATTATCCTATATTGAGTAACAAGACTCATAATTTTTTCAAGACTTTTTGCAGACACTTTGAAATATCAGAAACATATTCTGTCTAGAAAGAAAGAGGCAGAGTAAAATTACAGTCAAGATAACCAGTTAAAAGTATACTTTCTGCTTCTTCAGCAAAAAGGGTTTGCAGAACATCCCTTGTCTGATATTGTAGTTACTTTGATGTTTCATTACAGATTTCCTGATTTATTTTTTGTTCCTTAACAAGAATGTTGTTTATATCTTATGCTTCTCAATGCTACATAATAATAATAATAAAAAAATCTTAAAGCTGTTAATAGAAATAATATTAATTTAGAAAAAATTGGTTTTCAGGTGGTCTTAAAGATGAAACAATGACCTTCATTTCCAAATCTATGCAAAAATAGATCACCCAAGCCCATAAGATTAGCTTTTATGGGAGTTCAACAATTATTTCCCAAAAACAAAAGAAATAAACAAATACCTACTAAAGAAGATATTTCAGCTGTTAAGACTCTTAGAAAAGATGATCTTAAATAACAGAAATGTGGCATCTTTTTGATGAATTTCCCTGCTGTAATACTTAAATATAGAAATATCATTTAGCATTTTATCACATCATTCACTATAACAGCTCCCTTCCAAGCAAAGAATACTACTTACTTATATCTAAATGCATTGAGAACACTGGAGAAAATCAATGGTTCTAAGAAGGAGTGAATATAAACTGAGATGTGAGGTGTGGACTGGGTCCACTGCATTTGAAGTAAAGTATTTCCTGTTGCAAGCAGACTTTACAAATATGAGGATATTAGAGATATTTAAATTGACTACAACACTGAAGATCTCATATCTCCATCACCATGCAAAACTTTGGTCCTGACCGAAGTTCTACATGTTCAGAGCATCACAAATAATGGTTTTGTATTCATACAATGGGACTATCAAGGTGTAAACCAATGTCACATAAAAACCAGCACAACCAAATCCCGTCTTGAACCAGTGAGGAAATTGAGACTTCAGTCACTACTAAGCGGAGAATCTGCTGTTTAGATCATGAACAGCACTGTGGGTGCAAAGATTGCACTGAATGATTAGGTTCAATAAAATAATGAGATATTGTATTGAAAGATTAATCTGTGGCTTTTTGCTTCAAGGCATATAGAGAATGTCTGCCTCCACTGGCACAAGGCAAATGTTTTTAAGCATGACTAAATTATGAGAACCAACACTCATTACTCTAAAAATACATCTCTACTTACTAAAAAGGCTATTTCATCTATTATTATTTGCATTTCTCTAATATTCAGATATCTCATTCAATTTACAATGACAGTATCCAGGAACAGTGAAAAGGCTATTACTCTTTTACCAAACAATCTAAGGAATAACAAAGAATGACAGCATAGAGAAAGGTACATGGAAAAATATAGAGAATATAGACTCAGTGATTATGTGGCCATGCAGTGTAAGAGGATGCAGGCAAAATTCTAGCATATTTCTTCAGTCCCCTGTAGCTGAAGCCAAATCTGGTAAGCATTAATAAAACCTTAACAATAGTCTATATATGATAATGATAACAGGTGGTTATTAGCCCATCAATGAACTAACTGCACACCCATTTGTCTTTCATGTGGTGTCCATAACCATGTGACAAAATGCAGAGGTGTCTGACTTTTTCTCTTCATGTAAATTCAGCTGCTTCTTCACTCTCATGAGCATTCATCTGGTACCACTTTCAGTATGTTAGAGGTATAAGTAATTTCAAATAGTATGCCCTACAAGTGAAAGAATAAAATATAGGGGTAGGACCAATATATTAAAATATCACTCAAAAAATACTTATGAGGGTATGTTTTTGCTGTTAAATTCTCAGCAAAAATAGCATTCTGTGTTTATTCTCAGTTGTTTCAGTGACCTACGTAAGTTTGTTCAGACTTTCGGAGTAAAATGTGTATCTCAAATTTGTAATTAAATCTTAAAGATGTAAATATGTGTTGCCTCATGTTTGCATAACATGGAAAATTCATATGGCATTAAACATTAAATTTTAATTACATTCTAGTTAAGAAATATGAAGTCTGGCTTTAAAAACAAACCAAACAAATAAACAAAACCCCTTAATCTTCTTCAAATGTTTGTATGGTTATAGAGGTTCTTACTTTTCCTGAAAACTGTGCTAATTGAATCTAGTTGCCAAATTTCAGAAAAAAAAGTTGTGAAATGTCACTCACAGTAAAATCCCAAATTAACAAACTATTCTATTCAATTATATAATATTTCTGCCTTTCATTAAAAATATTAATATTTTAATTTGATGAAACAGTGATCATTTTGTCACTATCATGACTGTATCTGCCCCAGAGCTTATTAATTATTTTTTTCAACTTAATGAACTTTGCTGATCATTAGTCAACCTTGCTTCTGTTCTATAATCCAAATGAGGAGGGACTTTTTAAAATATACATTTCACTTGCAGAAGGTGTGTTGTCCTATCCTTAAGGGGAAGGGAAAACACAAGATTCGTAGGTGCCCATGGTCAAAAGGAACAACAAAAATGAGCAGGTCCTCAAAAGCTTACGAAGTTTTGTTAGTAAATTCCATGCCTGGCAAGGAAATTGGTACAAGTTAGTCCCTGATCTCCTAGAATAAGCACATGGCAGTGGATATTGGGGTAGGGTAAAAGGGAACGGGGGGGAGAGAGGGAGAGAAAGATGAATGGGAGGGAGGGAANGTGTCCTACCACCAGTGTCATCCACTGATGGGAAGTGCATGGTATTGGGGCTGCATTTGTGCCCAGGCCTTCTAGGGACACCTTTTTCTAGGTAAATTTGCTCTGCCATGGACAGAAGTGTCTCAGTTTCTGTACAGACTCATTATCATGCACTGCCCATTTATTTTGACCTTTCCAGAAATGGGTTCAATGTGTTCAGGACTCTTTAATTGTCCATGCCCATTTATTGGCCTCATTCCTGCACTTGCACTGTGCTAGGCTTACCCTATCTGTATGGCCCGCTTCTCCAGCTACATCCTGTAATTTCTCACAGTGTGTTGTTATCAAAAATCCTTGGCTGTTATTACCAACAATTCTTGGCTGGCTCCACAACCATTCAACTTTCAGTGTTTGAGACATGCACATTAGCCCCCTTATCTTCTAGGTTTATACAAAAAGCCAGTCAAAAGTTTGGAACTCAGTGGAATTTGGGGAGGAAGAAGCAGGGAGGTGATAACTCTCTCCATGTTGCTGGTGTTAATCCTTTTGCGTGGTTTAGGCAGCTTTTCGTGATTAACCAGATATCTGAGGTCATGCAAGAAGTGAGCAAGGGATAAGATCACACTACATATACGGCAGTTTGATTTTGTACATGTACATCAGTGTCCTTCAGCAGTGTTCTCCTATCTTGGTGTCATGTTTCTAAAGGAAGACGATGTGTAACAAAATCCAGAAACGACTAAGTTTCCATAAACGGGAACGTAACAGGTGGCATTCCCTTTCCATAATTTAGATCCCCTGTTCAATTTTATTACTGTTAGGCGGTCCTAAAGTTCCATAGTCAAGGGGGCAGCCCCCACAATTTTTTTGTGAATACTAGAGAAGTTGCTGTTAATTACACAGCTGCTACTGTGTTAATTATACAACAGCTATTTAGGTGTTTCTGAAGGGAAGACTGTAAGAAAGGGAAAGATAAGTAGTAAGCTATTTAGTTATAGAAACAATATAGGTTTCAGAAAAAAATTTCTTGTGAATTTAACATCTGTCAAAGGGCTAAAATCCCTGTTTCTAAAATCAATGCTAAAAGTGTGATCACAAGCAGCATTATAAGTGTTTAGAGGGCTTTTTCCCCAGCTCTGATCATTACTCCTCTCTGGAGGGCCCAACGCATCTTCTAGTGCACTTAAAAAGATAAAAGAGAGAATGATTTATTCTATACACAGCTGTTAAATGAGACCCTTTGATTCCAGTTTGAAGCAATCTCAGAGGAAATAGCTTTCTTTTATTTTCTTCCTTGTGTGCAACAATGTTTATATTTTTCCCAGCTGTGGATGAGAGGTTGCTCTGTGAAACTTTCTGACCCTCTCTGATTATAGTTAAACACTTTGCTGATGTATCTCTGTGGTTTGCCATAGTGGTTGTAGCTTACTGCTTTGTCCTCTTTTCTGTCCTATATTTTAACATATCATTCAGCGCTCATGTGTGGCAGCTCCTTTGTGTACCCATGCTGCATTATATATAAGGGGTTTTTTTTAAGACAATGTTGAAATTTTTTGCTCACAGAAATATTCTTTCCTTTTGCTTTAGAAACCTCTGCCATCTCCTTCAGGATAATATACAGTAGATCTACTTCATATATCATTTGTCATAAAACCAGTTATTTCATCCTTATTTTGCTACCTTTCACTTCACATCTATCTTTGACTCTCATTGAGGATAATGCATTTCTTCTTTCCCTTCTCTCCTTATGCAGTTGATTTTCCTTATATGGGTCCCATATATCTCAGCATATTTTTTCCAAATTTCTTACAAGTTAATTTTTTGCTTTGTTTTGCTATTGTTGTTGGATTTTTTTTTTTT
>VZRO01002484.1:920673-958310 GCA_013397915.1 Daphoenositta chrysoptera
TTTTTTTTGAGTGACTATCATTTTCAGTTGTTGTCAAACATTTTATACTAAAACTGAGGGAAATTAGAATACTCTTTCATTTGATGTACTGTATTAAAGAAAGAATGTGAGAATTGACCTTTTAATCCTCACTAGAATATTTACTGGCTCTGTCCTCCAAGGCTCAAGTCTTTTAAACATCTCAGTAGTTATTTAATTAGAATGTCATCATGTGTATTTATTTATACATATATGATTGTGTGCATGTGTATATCAATTTATGTAGATTTGTGTGGGGAGAAACAGAGAACCATTCATACATGGTAACATTTTCAATTATGTCTTTTAAGTGTGAAGTTTTTCCTGAGCTGGAGAGCTGAAGGAGTCATTTAATACTGGCTAAATGTTACCCATTTCTCAGAAGCAGAAAAATCTATGTTCAGAACCATACAGGAAATTACATCTTTTTTTGCTTGGCTGGTTGGTTGGGGTTTTTAGTTACAACCACTTCTACAGTAGTTTTTTCAGAAAAAAAGAGTATCTAGGAATGTTTGAAATAATAATTAACTGTAGGATATTCTTTCCTCGAGTAAAAATACTGATTGTCCCTAAATTTTTATGTATTTGAGAAATTTATTTTTAGATTCCTGCACATTTCTAAAAAGGTCTAATTTCTATCATAATTCATTAACTGTATTTTAGAAGTATTATAAAATGTTTACATGTAAAAGTGTTAATAATGTAGTATGTTTGGTATTTGTTATGTATATAGTATTACATTTATGTGTGAGTATATTACTCTATATAATATCAATGAAACACACCACATATAAAAATAATACTTTAAAATGAAGTAATAAAACATATAATTACACAAATAGATACGTTCATATGTATGTATGAATTTTTTTTTGTAATATATATAATTTCTTAATACTTATAATACCTATCCTGTCTGTAAACTGAACCTTATGATTTAGGAGCAATGGACTTTGTGCATGTCTCTGTGTTCCCATGTATTATATGGGGTACCAGTAGTGCTGCCTCTGATTCTTCATCACTGCCTTGCCCTTTTCAGACAGCTCTCTGTCTCCTAAATCCTCAACTGTGCAGCTCCTCTCACTGTGGCAGTTATTCTCCATTTTCTAAAGTTAGTTTAGTTAAATAACTGAATGTTCATTCAGGTGTGGTCCACACTTCTAAAGGCGTAGTCATTTTCTTAGCAGTTTGAGTGAATTCCTTAGAAAATTGAAGCAGAGAGAAACACGTCTGTGACTGCAAGAAGGAAGAAAGCTTGATAGTCATTCTCTTTAAATTTCATATAAATTTAGAAAGAATTTGGAAAATCATTTTAAAGTTTTTAATATTTTTAATAAAGTAAGGTGAAAGTGATTTTGTTTTAGTTCTTAGTTTTAGTTTTTAGCTTTTTTAGTTTTTAGCATGTTTAGTTTTATTGATAAAGAGTCTGATAGCACCAAACAGGAATCTTGAAAATTAACCAAGTAGAAGGATTCAACTAAAACTGCAACATTTTTATGGGGTTTTTTTCTGCATGAAGGTGATGTCTAGGTACAGAAGTAGGCAAGTTCATATCTTCTTCATACCTGTATAGAAGTTACCTGTTCTTTGCAAAACAGGTTTGAGAGCAGTGCTTCAGCAATAACTCACCTTTCAAAGATGTTTTACAAACAAGAGATTTAATAAAGTCAATTTATTCTCTTTCATAAATAGAAAAGAAGTTTAAGGCATGGTGTGACCAGAAGCTACAAGCAAGCACATGAGGAACAAATTTCTAACAGCTTTTTATTCTAGGAGAAGAGGACACAATATGATCCACTGCCTGGAAGATGAAATGAGAGGATTCAAGTAAGGGAGAGAATGTTTTCCAGTTTCTCACTGTAACAGCTTATCTGTGAACCTGCTAGAATCTCCATTGCCTGAGGCTTTAAATTGAGACTAGTTGTCATTAAAAGAGTGCAATAGAGTTCAAATGATGGGTGTTTAAGATGCACATTGCTAGCCTGTATAACACATGCATCATACTAATGATCATATTCCTACACATCCTTAAAAATATATTACATTCAAGAAGACATATAAGGAGAGAAGCTGCTATAATTAAATTACATCATATATTTGTCAAATTAATGGCAAAATATTTGTAAGCAAGTATAAGAATTGTAGTAATGCAACTTAATGGTCTGCAAATTTTAAAAACACAGGTAAAATATTTCTTCTTATTTACATGTCTCCAAAATGTGTAAGTTATTTAAAACATGAATGCGTTTCTAATACACACAAAATCTAGAGCAAAGTGGGGACAAAAGTTGTATTAATTATGGTAAATTTCTTTCACAGATATCCAAAGTTCTTGGAAGAGAACTATGACTGATGGGAACATATGAATCTCCTTTCAAAACAGTACATTTAAAGTCTGACATGTTTTGTCAAAAAAATCCTGTGGTGAAACACACGTCACCTTGAAGTCAGTGATGAAATCAAGTTTTTGAATTTATAAACCAAAGTGTCTTTTGTGACAGAAATGACAAAATTTAAAAAAAAAAAAAAACATGCAAGGTCTTCATGGAGTTAAATTTTAATGCTGCTGCAACTGTTTCTTATTATATATGCTTATTTTTCTACAGTTTAATAAACTAATTCTTTGAGAAGAAAAGCGAGGAAGAAGGTCTGTCTATTTTGTTCTTTGGTTTTTGATTTTGAGATAATCTCTTTCCAAATAACAGTGTTGTTCTTATCATTAGGGAGCTAGAAGTTACGTACACTTTTCAGTAAATTAGTTGGGTATGTATTTAATTTGAAACATTAGTCTTCATTTAATTGTTGGATTATTTGTACATTTTATATAGCTAAATATAACTAAATACATTTGATTGTAATGGAAAAGTGCAGACTGACGGAGATAATTAGAATGGAGAGGCAGAAATTTCACTAAGGACAAATACCCAAACGTTTTGATAGATGAAACTCTTATCCAAAGTTATTGGTTCCTCGTTCCTCAGTTTGTTAATTTTTTAACTGAACACCATTCAAGGTAAATCAGTAGTCTCTTAGCACCATTTTTTGTACTGTAGGATGACCTGGCACCAGCACCTGAAGCTGACAGCCAAAATCTGCTGCTTCAAAGTGTTCCTCAGCCCCCAGAGCACCAGCTGGAATGGAAGAAGAGCTCACAGGGCTGTGGACAAGTTCTCCTGTGGACACCAGAGAACGATGCTGGGAGCTCCATCTCTCCCACCTGCCTGTGACACACACCCCCGGAGCCTCCAGAGACGGATCCCTCAGCTGCACCACTCCAGAGACTCAGAGGCAAATGGGGAAGGATTGGCCTAATCTGTCAATTGCCAAAGAACCGAGCCACTCACTGCAGGAAGCCAGATGGCTCTATTCCTCACCACCATACTGATTTTCCCATCTAATTAGAAAATTTCTATTTGAGCAATTCCATATGGAATTCTTACAAACTTCCAGTTACAGCTATGCAGGTGCGCACCAGCTTTGACAGGCTCAGAGCTTAAATCAAACAGGGATGTTATGATGAGATAAGACAAATTGGGGAAAATAAGCACTAGGAGAATGATAAAGAGTACAACATTGCATGGAACTCTGTAAAATATTATTTCTTCATATTAAAAAGCTTAAATAAATATTTAATATTTATAATTATTAACTAAACCCAAAGTCTGTTTAAAATACCTTTATAAAAAAAAAGTTAACATTGTTTGAACTCAATAGGAGTAGATAATCAAAGCAATTACAAATCTAGTGTGAACAGGTGGCACTTAACTAGAAACTATAATAACTTTTAATATAAAGACAAAGGGTCTTATCATCTGATTTAAAGATCAAAATGAGATTTATCTCTATGATGATGGAATTAATATTAAATTATATGGGCTCATTATTTCAGCTCATGTAATGAAAACTTTTCTTTATTACAAAATTATTAAATGTAATTCCGTTTAATTTGCCTGACTGGTAATTCCTTCCCACAGGACACTCTAAACAAAGGCTAGGAAACCACATCAGTTTTATGCTAGCTTATAGCTAAGAAATCCCCTTACATACAGAGGTACATTTATGGATAAGAATGGTAGAATTTAAGCATAATATCTACAAACTAAAAGACATACAATCCTATACAAATGCAAAAACAGCTATCGAGATATTAGAGCATCTCAAAATAAGCTACAGATATGTTAGGCTCACTTTAAAAGAGCATTAATATGGAAAACTCATAACCTGCAGTCTGACTCAACATTCTTCAAATCTGCTTTTCAACTGTTTTCATGCCTGGCCAGTGTGAAAATACAACCTCATCAAAATAGCTAGCCTTTTTCTTAAGGCCAAATTAAAGAGGATATTCTTAAATTTTATCATTTCACTTTTTTTTTTTTTTTTCAGACCAGCACATCAGGGACTACTGCACTAAAGAAATGCAAGGTATAGCAAATCCACAGCTGTACCCAACTGTGTATTTTGACACTGGACATCTGTTCCTTTCTCAGAGCAAAACAAGGGGGAAAAAAAATGAGTGACTACAGCTCAGAAATCAGATAAAGACATCTACCTACTATTTTACACTCCAAAGGAAACGTATGAAAAGTAGACTTATTAAAACTGAATTCTAAATATAACAAAGAATGACACAGAGTGAAGGAAGTTACATCATATTACTACTGTAAAAGAAAAGATTTTGCACCTTAAGTAGATATTTGATGGTATATTTATTCATAGAGACAATGCAATTTTGCTAGGGGAAAACATTTCCTTATGGAAATCCATGAGAATTTATTATCATATGTGCAACTAATTTAATTTTAACTCACACTGATTAATGGAGTAATAAAAAATTTTCAATATGACAAGACTCAAAGAGAGGAAGAAAATTACAGTCCAATTTATTTGGGGGTTTTGCATGTGAAATTAAATGAAAGTGTGTGTTTCTTTGTACTATAATTAAATGAAAATATTTAGAATTCAAAGATCAACTCTTTAAGATATTTTTATATAAGATAAGAACTAAGCTTCAGAAGACTTTCCCTAATTCATCAACAAGTACTATTCACATTATATTACTAATATATACTATAATATTAGTAATATATACTATATTACTAATAAAAATTCCTAATACATGTATTGGTAGTATGATTGAATGGAAAAAGAAAATCTTATTTGCCTTTAAATTAGGAATTCTCTTCAGAGAAAATTATGTTTTGAAAAGTTTGTTTCTGCTTCCCTTAAGAATATATTCCTTTGAGAATGCTCAGAGCACTAGTTATTGTTGGATTTACATGCTGGAAATTTGTCTTAAAAATCCATTTTTCCACTGAAATATTTATTTCTACCACATACCATTATTATGAATACTGGACAGTTCTTTCATGTAAAGTTCCGTTTGGAGAATGTGAATGAAAATATGTTTATAGCCTGCAGGAGTTTAGCAAGTGACCTGAGAAGGGAAAAACCCAGTCCTTTGGGCACAAGAATATCATGATGTTTTGCACTAAGTGCAATATATCTAGCTATAGTCAAAAGGTACATTCTGGAGAAGGCATTTCTAAATGGACCTGTCCACTGGGAATGGATACACTTTTCCATTAAGGTTTGTCTTGCCTTCTTTCTAAGGTATTTAGGATTGATTTGTTTTGAATATTGTACATAAAAGGAAGACTGAACAATAAATTTATGAGACAGACTTGCTTGCATGACTTATTTTGGAGGCTACCTCAGTTACTTTGTTAAAACGCATGATGAAATGAATATTTGAGACACAAAAATATGTTGCCATTACATAAAAATAAAATATGAAGGTTACAGATACTCTACAGAGAGAACATTAAGCTTTCATTTCTTGTCTTCTGTTTTGTTCATATTTTAAAAATTATATGTAAATGCCTTGACCCATTGTTTTTCTCTCTGAACCTGGAAGAATGCTTTTTTCTTTTATTTCTCTAACATATTTCTTTAATTTAATCCTGATGGTTTTTATTTTGTAACTTGGGAGTAGATTTGTTAACGATGGTCTTCCCTTAAGACTGATACACTACTGTTTAAAATAATTGCAGGAATAATCTATGTAACACTGATTTTAATATGTGACTGTATTTTCCTTTAAGCCTATGAAGGAGATATAGCAGAAAGATATTTCAGTGCAAAAATAACATTCTATTATCAGACCTGAAGTTACTTGGTTTCTGATTTTAAACACAACATTCAAATTTCTCTGTTTCTCTTTGGCCTGCAGTAGAAAGGTTTTGAGAAAGATGATTTGTTTTTTGGTTTTTTTTTTTAATGCTTCCGATATATTTTAATTTGTTACATTATCCAATATATGGTTTGTGGTTTTTTTAATTACAGAAATTCTCAGTACAACACTGAAAACATGTCCTCTTATACTTTCCACTAGGAAAATATATCAAAACTTATTAAACAGTATACATTTTATGATGAAAAGTTGGGAAAATAATTTTTATTACTTGAAATCACAGTAATTAACTACCAAAGGATATACGGAATTAGTCCATATCAGTCCGTATTAGTCCAGACTAGGTAAACTGAATCACATTCTAAGAAATAACTGTTTTTCTGAATTAGCAAGGAACAGGGCATATTCTTAAACATATTCATTCTACTTATTCCAAGTTAATATATTTTTAAAAGTAACTGATGTCATTCTTATTTCCTCCTAATATTTCTTGACATACATCTGGTAGCATAGTATTTTCTTTTTAATTTTTTTTTAAGGTGTTTCTCTAAATTTCTTTTCCATAAAACAATATTATAACTATAATACATAGTTACCTGAACAGAAGCAAATGTCTTGCAGATTTTCTTTCCCTAAAATTAATGTTTCGTGCCTAAAATCCTTTAAGATTCCGAGGTCTATGCAAATTTAACCTAACAGTGAATTCACTCTTTGGAAGACCTTTTATTGTGCAATGCACTTACTACAAATTTGATTCATCCCATTTTAGGCTATCATTTGTAATAACATTTGCTTAATAAATTTTAAAAGGATTCTAAAAACAAAAACATAATTAGATAGGAACACAAAAAATGTATCCCCAAAGCAGTCTTTTGACAACTCATGTACAGAGTGCTTTACATTACCTCCCTGTTCATTAATTTTATTCTCAATAATCAAAATGTAGGTCATCATAAGATATTTGCCTGAGGGTAAATTAATTTCTTTTTTGTCTCTTGTGAAGAAGGCTTTGATTCAGCTTTTTTAAACTCCAGAAATCTGAATTAAGCAACCATTTTCCTCAGCATCCTATGAACTGCATTTATGTCTAACAGGTCCCTAAATCAGAGATTTGTCCTCCATATTGCTTGTTCCAAACAGAAGCAGAAATGCTGCTAAAACTTAAATCAATTGCATGTACTCAAGAGACCTAGAAAAATAATAATAATAATAATAATGGTAACAATTTTTAAAAATCTCATTTGGAAATTGAACTTTAGGTGGTGAATGTTTAAAAAGGAAATATTCTAGACTATATGCTTCCAGTAGACAAAAAAGAATAATGTTAACTCAAAAAATTTTAAAAATGTACTCATTTGAAGATATTATGACAGACATACAATTATAAATAATTACAATATAATGAAGATATTAACCCATTTGAAAGTGTGTAAAGGAGGGCAATGAAAATGATGAAGGGCCTTGAGGGGAAGCCAAGTGAGGAGCAGCTGAGGTCCCTTGGTCTGTTCAGCCTGGAGGAGACTGAGGACAGACCTCACTGCAGTTACAACTTCCTCAGGACGAGGAGGAGCAGACACTGATCTCTTCTCTCTAATGACCAGTGACAGGACCCAAGGGAACGGCCTGAAGCTGTGTCAGGGGAGGTTTAGGTTGGATATCAGGAAAAGGTTCTTCCCACCTGAGGGTGATCAGGCACTGGAACAGGCTCCCCAGGGAAGCGGTCACAGCACCAGCCTGACAGAGCTCAAGGGCATTTGGACAATGCTCTCAGGCACATGGTGTGACCCTTGGGGATGGTGCTGTGCAGGGCCAGGGGTGGGACTCAGTGGTCCTTGTGGGTCCCTTCTAGCTCACCTTATTCTGTGATTCTGTGCTTGTGTTCAATCTGGTCATCATAATACATTTCACAGTAATAGAGACCACTGCTTTTGTTTATGTATGGGATAAATATTTGTTGAAAAATACAGAAAACATAACACCTTTATTTTTTTAAAATCAGAATCAATAGAAACTGCGCCCTTAGACAGTTGCTCTCCCACTTCTCACCTGCAAGCTTCATATTTATTCACACAATAAAATCGGATTTTACCACTTGTAATAAATATAGATTTTTCTGTAAGAGACCTCAAACTAGTTATGAGTAGGCACTGGAAAATTTTTTCATATAGTAAGAGCCTATACCCAACTACATAGTATAATAGAATCATAGAATCATAAAATCCTAGAATAGTTTGGGTTGGAAGGGACGTTTAAAAGTCATCTAGTCCAACACTCCCGTCATGGACAAGGACTAGATCAGGTTGCTCATAGCCTCTTCCAACCTGACCTTGAGTGCTTCCAACAATGGGACATCTACCATCTTTCTGGGCAACCTCTTCTATATTTCACCACCTTTTAAGAAAAAGATTTTTCTTTATATCTAGCCCAAATCGACAATCTTTTAGTTTAAAACCATTGCAAACATTTCTAAAGGCCATGCTAAAAAAATTTTCTCTCTTAAAACCCTCTTTAGGTACAGGAAGGCTGCTACACGGTCTCCCCAGAGCCTTCTCCAGGTTGAATAACCAAACATTCACTGTGTTTTTACAGAGAGGGTACTCCAGGCCTCGGTTCATTTCTGCGGCCTTCCCATGGACCCGCTCCAACAGGTCCATGTTTCTTGCCAACACAAACATATGCAGGTTCTGCAAAACCTCCAATACCTCTTTGAGCTCTGTGCATGATATTTGACCCTGCAAATGTGAAGTCAGTGAGAAACGTGACTAAGAACTTCCGAGATCCTAGTTTTATTCATTACTATTTGGAAACCAAAAATGCTTCTTTCTGTATTAAGTAGTTTTAATCTTTAATATCAATTTGTTAAGTAACCTTTTTCAGGAAAAACTGAAAGAGAATAGGTTTAGATTAGATATTAGGAAGAAATTCTTTACTGGGAGGGTGGTGAGGCACAGGAACAGGTTGCCCAGAGAAGCTGTGGGTGCCCCATCCCTGGAAGTGTTTAATGCCAGGCTGGATGGGGGTCTGAGAAACCTGGTCTGGTGCAAAGCGTTCATGGCAGGTGGGTTGGAACTTTAAGGTCCTTTCCAACCCAACCCATTCTATGATTTTATTATTGTGTGATAGGTTTGAGGCTATAGTGAAGACAAGTTAGATAAGAAAATAAACTGATTTCTTTTGATTGCTTGCTGGCTGCTACTTAAGCTAGTCCTGTTCTTAGAAGTTCAAAATGACATTACTTTTGTTTCTTTAGGAATTAAGGTCTAGCATATATATGAAAATGTGAACATGTATGAAACCTTTAAAAGATGCTCTGCATTTTTGGAGCAGGATAAAAATTAAGAATCACAATGTGACTCTCCCTTATTATGAGAAAATCCTTTTTCCACTGTACATAGTCATGTGAAAAAACTTTCAGAACAATACTTTTCTATAATAATTACATCCTGTAAAAGTGAGACCAATACATTCTTTTACATGATAAATTAAATTCTCATTTTTGAAGCCAAAGGTTAAATGCCTGTCTTAGGCAAGGTAATGGGAAACACAAAAGAGGTCCTAACCCATCTTTCACCTGAAAGAAAAATAATTTCTTCTAGAAAACTCTGATTGCCTTTCTAGATTTTTTTATTACTTGCTTTAAAGTGATCAAACTGGCAGGAGATCTTCATTTCAAAGCCAGTTCCACCGTTTTAGAAAGTGCTGAGAAAAGTTTCTTACTAACCAAGGTTAATTTTTCTTCCTGTTTCAGTTTCATTTTTCCCTTCCTCTGTTGCTGCTACTGTCACCTAAACAGTTCTTTAATTTTGTGCTCACAGCATCACTTTAGAATATCAGCTGGGCAAAGGGTCTTGGGTTTATCTCCAGACCCAGGTGAGCCTGTTCAGTGTTGGTCTGGCATGGCTATGTGCCAAGATGGTAGGGAAGAGTCTGTATTGATTACACATCACAGAGGCTTTTCTTTCAGCAGAAAAAGGACAAGAGTTCATCTTCATTAAACTCAGGCAAGGTTTTAATGCAAACAAAATATCAGCTTTCTCTTTCATTTGACCATGACGGGCACAAAGCAGTGGAATAAATATGTATAGCCCAGAGAAACCAGGCTTACAAGAAATACAATATATGGTAATTCTCAGTGCATTCTCAGGTAATTCTCCACTGCAACGGATATGCCTATTTTGACAGAACAATTAGCTGAGAGGAACAGGGACTGCCTGATTTTCTATGTCAAGGAAATAGATACATATAATATAACTTACGTAGCTTTAAAGACTTTTTCAAAGAAGCACATACTATATTTTAAATTATATTCTCTTAGGGAAAATTTCAGATTAAGTAGCAGTAGAAATAAACACAATTCGATATGTATACAAGGGTGTGTTCAACAACATTTGACACAATTATTTAAGAACTGTTGGTAAGCTTTATGACCCTTATATGAAGCTTATTTTTATAACAGTTTAATGAACAGTTTTAAGATCAGACTCAGCACTGTTTAAAAGAAATCTTGTGTCCAGGCTACTTCAACAGATTTAGTTGTTTGCCAGGCTCAAACAATTCATTCAATTAGTCCTTCGTTTTTAAGGCACCTGAGTGGAAAACTCCAAATAATGTATTTCTTGACATTGTGAGATTGCAATTGAAAGCATGGAGCAGTGTGACTGGACAGCCTGCTATCATCCTTCAAAACATTCCACTCCAAGGACATTTTAGGAGAAAATAGGAAAACAGCTTTCTCGTCCATATAAATACACCAGAATAGAAAAAAAAAAAAAAAATTGACATGCATTTGACATGCATTGAGGCTTCAAATCCTATTGAACTCAGTGAGCAACAGAATAAATACATGAGTTGGTGAGGGAGTTCAGAGAAAGGACAACCTGAACTGCAAAACTCATGAGAAATGTCAGCCTGCAAATTCTTGAGGCTAGAAGACCTTAACAGGACATAAATAACTGTATTTATTTCTTCTTCCTAAAAACGTGACTGTACAATGTGTCTGTGACAGAGATCAGGCTGCAGCCAATGTGATAAACTCTAGCACTTGCAAACACTGATATTTTCCTCAGATTATGATTTAAAGCATTCAATATCTTTACAGAAATTTTAATTAATAATTTGCAGACCTAAGACCAGTTATTGTCAGCAACAGCAGTCCCAAACAAAACATGCTTTAACTTGTCTACTTAGTGGAATATGAATCCACATTTTGTCACCGATATATGATGTGGTTTGTTGAGACCCTTTGCAGTGGATCATACCAGTGTTTTATACAGTCACAATGACTCAAATTTAAACAGTTAGGGATGCGAACATAAAAATATATGGCCTTTTGAAAAAAAAAAATCATTTGTGCTTGGGACTTAGAATTAAATGGAATTTGAATACATGAATAGCTTGTTACTGGCTTGCTATATTGCATGTCAACTGGTCATTTGAATCTGGTTACTCTAGAGAGTTAAAATGGAACAAAGTTACTTTTACACCATACATTTTTAAATTATTCTTTTACTAGATGTCCCACAATGTTTCCCACTAGTATAACTGTTTCGGAAGATATATTTGTACTCCCATATCTTCATGAACAAAAATATTGCAACAAAAAATAAGTGATAGATCAATTTCTTTGTGAAGAAGTTGGAGAGACTCAAAAAGCAGGTGAGTTCAAGGTAACACACATAAACAGATGTGAATACATCACAGAGATAAGTATTGACAGGAGAAACTAATAGGGTGGAGATTGGCTACAAGGAAAGGAAAGAAAAGAAAAAGAATAATAGAAAACTGTGGCAGTGGTAAAAAGAAAAGTGGTATGGTAATACATTATGATAGCATTTTGGTCATATACACTTCCCTTTTCAGAAGTAGTGGATACTGAGATTGAAAGGTGGCAAATTACAAATACTAGTCATAAAAGCTACTACAGGGCAAGAAGAGAAAAGAAGAGAAAGAAATTTTTTTTAAAAATGGAACCACAGATACAATGACCTGACCATGAGACAATCTTGAAATGTGTCTGTTTTCTATACCTTTAGTATAAAGGCTTTCAGATGGAGGAGGTTTTCTTGTATAGTCTATCATATACTGAGCTGAATTGTGCCTCCTTCCTGACCTAGGATGCTGAATTACAGAGGATCAGAAATAAAACAGGATAGAATGGAATGGAATGGAATAGAATAGAATAGAATAAAATAGAATAGAATAGAATAAAATAGAATAGAATAGAATAAAATAGAATAGAATAGAATAAAATAGAATAGAATAGAATAAAATAGAATAGAATAGAATAGAAGACACAATAGGAATCTAGTCCCACTGCCTGAGCTACTCAGGGATGACCAGAAGTTAAAGCGTATTATGAAAGGCATTATCCAAATTCCTCCCTTTGAGGCAGTGACAGGCATGGGGCATTGATCACCTCTCTATGAAGCCTATGCCAGTAAACACCACCCTCTCATGGTCCTTTGAGGGAGTCAGCAGCACCTCCCCGTTTAGTATCATCAACAAATTTATTAATTGTGCTCTCAGCTTACACATACAGATAATTTATAAACCTGTTGAACAGAACTGGCTCTAGAATTGAGACCAGATTAGCTGCTGGGGCTTGAGAAAAATTGTAAATCGGTATCTGAGCCACAGAGAATATAGATCAAAAATATATTAAGCAAAAAAGGATTTTTTTAAAGGAAGTATAGTCTGTTATGCTACCCGGAAAGTATAATGAGGTGAAAAAAGAGCAAGGATACTCAAGAGAACAGACTTCAGCAGAAAGAGTCAGAAAACCTACTCTTTGTGGCAACTTGCTTCAGCTTCCACTCACTCCATTGACCCTCACCATAGGAGGGAAGAACGTAAAGGAATCCATGGACAAAGGGGAATATGCCATATGTAGTACAAGAGGAGCTTAGAAAAGCATTTGATACAGGGCCTGAGGAAATCTGGCTTCAAAGAATAACTTGAAGTCATCTGGACGTGAACCAGTCTTCTATGAACTGAAAATTGCCTGAAGGGCAAGGCAGAAGAGTAAAAGAAAAATGTAAGTGTCTGTTGCTGCCTGGTCTAAGAAACCAGTACATTATCTGAAGTCTCTTATGTTATTAAACTAGGATTGACAACTACAGAAAGAGAAATAACACCAATGAAAGGAGAAGTAGAGGTCAAAAACGTCTAACATTGAAGAAGACCACACAGATATGTATTCTGTAGTGTATCTACTCTAAGAGCGGTGATTAACAGTGATCCTTGCACGTAAGTCAATGCAGAAGTGTTTACAGCTGGGTCAAAAACATTAATTCAGCATCATGTCATAGACAAGTGATGTTTTCTTATATTTTTTCTACATGTAAATTACCAAGGCAAAGAAAGTGGTTACCACATTTCTCATGGAAACTAAATATGTATTAAACACATTTGCTGAAGAAAGACGGACAGGCAAAGCTATTAATCTCCTCTGTATTCAAAAGTAGAGTATTGGGGCACACGGGTAATAAAAAGCAAACAAAGGAAATGGCAGAGAGCCATTATAGTGTACCCCTTCACATGGTATGTTCTGTTTGATTTAAGTACACAAAGTTTGACCAAAAAATATGTTGAAAGAAGATTACAAAGAGAATGTATGTTCTGCCTCTGCAGAAACAGTACATCAGAGCAAAGTATGCTCACTCTGTCCTGTGGGATATAGTACCTAATCAATGGAATACTTGCAGAATTTTGCAATAAACTGTAAGGACTCAGTGTCAATACTAGTATCTGCATAATGAAGCTACTTTATTCTATTACTTTACATTTGAGCCTAAGGGATTCACAGTATTGTTCCAGATTAAAGTTGTGACTTTACATTGATTTAACTAAACCAATGTAAAATTGACAACATTATATTTTAATGTTTTGTGTAGGATTTACTTCTTTAAAAAGTTTACAGGTACATGTGAAACAAATGCAGACAATTTAAGCTGATTTAAGCTATAAGAAAACCCATTTGTTTCTTGCATTACTTCTGCTACCTAAGCTAGTTTTGTTCAATCTTTTTCAGCTGGACAATTTCAATGTGAATTTTACAGTTGTTTTCAAGCCAACGGAACTGTGTCTGTATTGTAAGAAATAATTTTAGTAGCTAAAGCCCTTCTCCACTAAAATTAATGTTTGTCAAATACTACTCAAAAATACTTTTTTAATGATGATTTCACTAGTCCCTCTTGATCACATCAGCTGGTACCAATCTCATTCTCTTTATTTAATATACCGAACACATAACTAAGACCAGCATTCTATACACTTTGATATGAAATTTTATTAGAAACTTGTTTGTGATTTGGAAGAAAGTGATTTGTTTCCACATATGAATCTAAATGCATTTCTCCTCTAATAATTTTTTGTTCATTTGGGCAAAATTCTTTACTGTAACTCTGGTTAGCTGTTCTCCAAGTTCACCCCACATCAAAATGAAACGTGCAGTTTCGGGATGTGTCTAAGATGATACTATAATCTCTTCCCAGAGAGTTAAATAAGTGGAAAACTTGCTCTCCTGAGAAGTAGGCTCAGATGACTGGCAGTCCACAGAAGACGGCATGGGAACTCAGATCAGTAGAGCAAACCATACAGAGAACTCCAACTACAGAAACTTGAGGACATTTAGACAGTGTTATAATATTTTCTTGCCTTTTTACATATTAATAATTCAATCTGGTTAGATTCTGAGCTCAGAAGTTTTTCAATGTTTTGCTAAGGTTATACCAAATGATTCTCTTTATGTAGCTCGAGTCCTAGAGTTTTGTGTAGGTACTGTTGTTTAGATCCTCACTTACTTGCCTTAAGCTCGTGTTCCACAGTGGCCAGAAACAAATTTGGTGAATTGATATGAATTAATATCTGACTGTGTGTTCTTACACTTAGACATTCTTGCTCTAAAACACGTGCATCTTCTTTTTAATATACTGTTGTGGATTAACTCTGCTGAAGATTGGCACCATAGAGTCACTCACTCTATGGAGGAAGATGAAAGGAGAATAAAACCAAGAAAAATTTGGGGTCAGAATAAAACAAAAACTCAAACAAACCACACTTTAATAGGTGAATGGTAAGTGGAAGAAGAAGGATTAAAAACTAAACAAGTGATACAACAGCTATCACTCACAATCTCATTTGGTCACACCGATGTCCAGTTTCCAAATAAAAAGTAGGTAAGCACCCCTTTTTTTCCTTTCAATGCTGATCATGTTATCATATTATGAGATACCTCTTTGGTTATTTTGGGTAATCTGCCCACTTGTGTCCTCTCCCTGCACACCGTCTCCCCTTCCCAGTCTATTCACTGTAGGAGCAGAGTGAGATACCAAGGAGGCCTTGATACTGTGTAAACACTGCTTTGATCAAAAATCTAAAATACAGCATGATACAAGCTGCTATGAAGGAAATCAACACTACATTTTAATATAGGCAACATTGGTTCATTTGCTCAAGGAAATAAAAGATGTGACATCATAATATGAAAATAATTCCTGTGCAATAATTTGTAAATTCTCTTTACCTTATAGACTATTTACATAAAGTTACCTTTCCTCTTTTTTGTAGTAAAGGCGTTTTTTGAAGGATATGATCAGGTCATATTAACATTTGATCGGAACACAGTCGGGGCAAATATTTTTTTATCTGTAACCTATATGTAGGAATGGACAGTCATTTCACTGCTCAAGTTTCTTCAAGCAACACCTTCTGGTGCTTCCCCTTGGTATAGTAATATACCTTTTGCATGTTTTCTTAAGAAGGCATTTCAAAGTAGTGTTCCTGTGATTAAACTGGAAATGGACCTTCAGGAATATCCTTTTCAAAGATTGCAAGTTCCACTATTCAGTCTTCCCTTACACACCAGATTTGTAACTAAGTGATATTCTACAGTCTTTCTTTTGAGTTCATAAGCAGGTTTCACTTTTACACCTAGGTTTAGAAAACCAGTGCAAATACTGCCTGTAACATTTGACTGCATGAACTTGCCACTCCCAGAAATAAAACTGCAGTGCACACTGAGTGCAGTAATGACTAAGCAGCTTTACAATAATCTTTGCTTTTAACAGCCCACCTTCACCAGGTTTCATTTTAATTGCTTCATTAAAATATTTCAAAGTCCATCTGAGAATCTCATCTGTTCACCCTTGAAACTTCTTTCAGAGAAAACTGATTCATTTCCCCTCCGATTCCCCTCCTGTCACGATGGTGAATTATGTAAATGTGATGAAAAAATAATTGATTGCAGTGCTGCAAACTATTTGGACTTTGTGGAGAACACAGGCTGAGATATCTGAGGGACATGAAATAATAGTGACTGCAGGGATAAACACAGGCAGGGAATAAAGACAGGGTTCAACTTCCATTAGCGGGTTAATCTTCAGCAGGTACTTTGCGTTTATACAACCTCTATGTTTGGGAAGGAGAGACAAAACTTAGGGAACTTGAATCAGGAATACAAAAACAAAAAAAACCATTTTCTGCATGATCGAAAAAAAATGAAATATTTAATGATCCAAATGTATTTACACTTTTGAAAACAAACTTCCAATCATTAATTGCAGTAAATATAAAATTTATTTATAGTATATTCAAATACAGTTGATTTAGCTGATTTAATAAAATAGGAAAAAATAAAAAGTAGTCCTAATGCACTGGGAAAGGTCTGTTTCTGAAAGGAAGGGCTGCATTTTTACAAAGCATTCAGAATCAACTATTACTATTTATATAAGAGATTAGAATTGATAGACAGTGATGAGTTTGAAACAGTAGCTGGTACCCAGGCAACTCAAAATTAATTTTCTGAAATTCCAAACACTTACTTGAAACTTGATTTTGATCCAAAAAAAGTAGTTTGGATGGTAGAACTGTAAATACACTAGAAAAGAATTTTAGTCAGAAGAAAAATTTCATTCTTGTTTGCAAATCAAATAATGTAATATAAATTTGGTATGCCAGATGCACGTTGAAATATGTGGGATTATTTGAGGGATTGCAAAAAACATATCTGGTTAGGAAAAATAATTATTATTTTTCTGGTTTCTTTTCTGTCCTATTAATAGAAGTGTAGCCTAATGTAGTAAATCACAGTGCCTTATTGTTTAATTCATTTAAACTTATGTAATGTGCACATAAATTTTATATCGACAATATTTTTATATAATTTTTGTTTCCTCATCCTATCTACATTTTTTTAGTTTTATCCCACTGACTCCACAATAACTGAAAATCTCAGTGTTACTCACTACAGGATTTTTTATTTTAATTGGAGAAAAACTTTTGTAAAAATTTGAGATTTACGGTATTCTCTGTGAATGGTTTGGCATGTATTTTATTTATTCTGGTTATTAGAGAAGTTCCAGACAGAAGTTCCCCACTGAGAAAATTCTGCCTAAAGGAATTTGCTATAGAAATATCTTTAACTGATCCTCATGCTAGGACTAGTTTGTTGGGGTTTTTTAATGAATGTAAAACTGAGACCTACTACTCATTATTGATTGTGCTGTAGCCTCTGGATCTGCTTTAAGGTATTATTCATAAATTGGTTTGCTATCTAGTCACTTAACTTGTGTACAGTTTCAAATGAATATTGTCATTTGTAGTTCTGTCCTGTCTCTTAACTGAGCCCTTGCTCAGTTTTCTGAGACAAACATGACAAACATTTTTTCCCAAAACTAAAATAATTCATATTTTCCCATTGTGAATTCATAAGTTTCTTCATACTAAATGCAGATCTAGTTAAGGGAAAAAAACAAAACAAAACAAAAAAATACAAAAACTACCTGTACCAAGCAACCAAATCTTTCATTGCAAGGTTCCAAACCTGGTTTTGTGTTACACCAATTTATTCTCTAATAACTAAATATCTGTAGGCATAATAACTATTACCAAGGCAACTGAGATACCAATTTATATTATTTCTTGCTTGTTTTTTTCACCAAGCCTACAGGATCTGGATGACATGTGACCACAGACAGGTTTTTTTATGAAACAAAACTGGGTTTCTCTCTTCTTACGCTTGAGGTCACATGTGATTTTGTACTGACAGGGAGATGGACCCGTTGCAGGCATGGGGACANCTATGCTTGAGGTCACATCTGATCTTGTACTGACAGGGAGACACCTCTCAGGGGGACGGACCCGTTGCAGGCATGGGGACAGGAGAATTGTTTCAGCAGCGTGACGTGTGACGGGCGTGCTGTCCTGCCTCTGCCCATCCCTGCACGAGCGCCAAGCAGAAAGACCCCTCGCTTTGTGAGGTGTAGTGGCAACAGGAATGGGAATGGCTCCAAGGAACTTTATGGACCTGATCTGGATAGAGACCAAAGACCGGAATTTTAGATTCTTCACAGGCTACGTGATGGAAATTTGTGCCTTGGTCATCAAAATGATACGTTTTGGAATTTATGCCATTTAGTGCTGCATTTAAGTCATTTAAGAGCCACTCCATTTTCATTTCACGTGGCTTAGAATGGAAAAGATATCTATGCTATTCAGTTTATGTTAAACTGCTAAATTTTAATGTTAAGTGGAAGATACACAACCGAATTAAAGCGAATGGACACGTGTTTTTAATTTACATCTTTGGGAGTATTTTAACTGTAATTCTAACCTTATTAGTAAATTTGCTCTAGAATACACATTTCTCTGTATTTTTCTCTCCAAATCATCAGATATTTGCTAATAAATATCCTTCCCTATCTAAAATTAGGAGCTCTAATTATAACATCTACATCTTTGATGAGAAAAGTCTTTTAAACTGAGTGCTAATTATGATTAATTTATTCATTGATGCTGCTATCATTTATATTCAATGCACCTGTTAAAATGGCAATAAACATTCAAATATAGCTCTTTATTCATTTGCTTTAAGGGAATAAAAAAATGTTTCTCTAATCAGTAATCATATTTTTTATTTATAACATTTTTAATGAGAATAATATGATTTTTTTTTTAATACTGAGTCACAAAACCACCAAGAGATATAAATTTTCAAGTGCAGAAAAAAAAATAGATATGCACCAGTTGTAGATAGGCTGCCACTACCTTTTGTTTATGATAAATAGCGAAATCCTGAAAAAAAACCCCAAACATTGAGTTTAAATGGATTTTATATGGATGAAATATGGATTTTCCTTGTTCTTTCATGCAGTAACATTTCACCACATGTATAATCTTATTGGCTAGGTAAAAATACCCAAAGCTTAGATACCCACCTGTTCCGACATGTGCAACAAGCCTGGAACTGGTTGTGAGAAACAGTTTATTTAAAAAATTACTCCTTGTTATTCTTTAGGGCCACAGCACAATTATATACAGAGAACCCACATACAGCTGAAAGGGAAATGAGATCTGCGAAATACATACACACTTTTCCCTAAGCACCTTCACAAAAGCTAATCTGGGGTTCACATGGGTTTTGGGGATGACCAAGGCTTTATTCAATCATAATTCTGCTGGCCAATTAGGCAGACTTTTGCAATCCCAAGATGTTCAATTATTCTAAAAATCCCTGCTATGCAAAGGTCCAGACTTTTTCCAAGTGCTTTAAGTAGTTCTGATTTTGGGGACAGGAGGAAGTCCTTAAAGGGTTTTTGCTTAGCCCTACTGCTCACCACTAGGAGAGATGACAAAAACACATGAGCAAATGACTGACTACACTTCTTCCTGTCTATATTATTCCAAACAGACACTAAAGCAATCTTAGCTGGGAACTCAGATGCCTTTTGTCTCCATGCCTGAGAGGAGGACAGGAGCAGGGCCATCCTCATGGGTACAGACTCCTCCCAACAGGATAAGGAGTGGTCAAGGGTCTCAATATGGAGAACTGAAGCTGTGGCACTCTCTGGTCCTCAAACAACAACAACAACAACGAAATAAAGTATTGGTGGCTGGTTGGTTGATTTGTAGTTTTTGGTTTTTTTCATTTGAATGAAAACTCAGCTTTTGGTTTGCTATACTTTTTACCTTCATACTATTAATTATTTTCAAATTTTAGGATGACTTCTTAGAACTTATAAAAGCAACAGCAGCATCTGAATGCATTCTATGAAGTTTTGCAGATGAAGAACATGTTTATTGTATGAATAGAAGCGAATTATACAATGACAAAAAGTAAAAAGTCTTTCAAACCAGCAGCTTCACTCTGGTAATGTATCTGAACTACCGAGCAAATAATAAAGACACCTTTTACCATCATTATCTGAATGATTCATTGAAAATTGAATGAATCAGTAAGTAAAAATTTTGAATGATTCACTAAGTTAAAAATGGTCAACATTCATAACAAATCTACTTTATGCAGGACACTTACTGGAGTTTATAAATTGATCTTGTAAAAGCTCATGATCTCTTACATCTCTCACCCTTCTTAATATCTATCTCAAAATTCAGTTACTAAAAATGTTAGAAAGCAAAGACATGGCTCTCCTGAGCATGGCTAGACATGTTTTGAAGTGCATCATAATTAAATTAACAGTCAATATTTAAAATTATTTTTGCACTTTTGCCTAGAGAGACCTTAAATATGTTAAATATTCAAATGCAGCCAGCACAGAGCTCCTGGATGGAATCAGTGATCCTGCCATACTGGGTTGTACGACTGCTAGTCATACCAGGGTAGCACATGGAGGCTCCATCTGTCAAAATCTGAAACTTGGCAATCTCTGAATTCAGAATCAAATCAGAATTTTACATGGCTTTATCAGGTCTACTCTTTAAGGATCTGCAACAGTCACAACTTTCAAGTAAATGTGGACAGATACCAAACAAATTAAATCGAATTAATCATTCTTCTCATAAAAAACAATTTTAATTGTTTGTTGCTTCTTTATGTGACACAGAAGATAAAATGATAATGATAAAATATTAAAATGCATACTGACCTGAAGTTAGCAGAAGCCATGGCAGGGAAGAAACTAACAGCTGGACTGCGTCATACACACTACTATTATCTCAATAATCCCAATGCACAGAATTAAGTTTTGGCCGCGAACTTCTCTGAGCAAGCTGAGAGAAATTACGATTTTTCTTTTTTGAAACCCAAATGCTTATGTATTTTTAACTATAGGAAACTTTGAGAATTACCCATTAATACGATTTGAAATCACCTACATGCATACAACCCCAAAAGAGAAATTAATTTGAAAAGCTTTCTATTTTTCACCTTTCTTTTCACCTTACCCCTCTGATTCTCAGTAACAGAGTTCTTCACAAGCACCTTGAAAGTAAATTGACGCATTTTCTGCTCCTTGAAATTTGACCTCAAATGTCCAACAGCAATGATGTTACCGGAATAAAAGTTTTCTGAATTTATATTTGTAGTCATATCTTGAATCTTTCCAGAAGGTCATAATGAAAAGTAGCATAATGAATACTTAACAAACTACAGCAGCTCTTTGACGTATTTGAAGACAATCATCATTAACACAAGTCGAGACCAATTCACATCAGTTATTCACCATGTATTCCTGGCCAGTAGATTTTCCTGCAAATAATATTTGTCTGCACGCAGGAAACAAAAGAGGAACCTATTCATTTGCTAAAATACTCAGCATGCGAATGAAGAAATTTAAATATTCAAAAAAGGCTAGATAAGGTTCTGGTTTATATGCATTGTTTTATCACCAGACAAAAAAGTACTAACATATGAAATCCACTGGAATTATGAAAGTGTTAAAAAAATACACCATCTTTCTTGTAGTGATTATAAAGTTTTATATGAATCAAGCTTGTGAAATATATTGAAAATATGAAAGTTAAATTCCCGTTTCCCTAGCACATCTCATTTCCAGCATAGCCACTCACACAATTATTGTCAGTTTCCTATTGTATAAAGCTACGACAGTGAAAAGATCATTTGAGAGGAGCTTCAAAGAGGAATATAAATTTAATCTTCAGAATAAAAATTTTAGAAAGACTAATAGTATGCTCTCAATTTCATACAAAATGAAATACCCAAGAGTAACAATATATTTTACAGAAGTTTTCCAGTTCAGATGCTGAAAATTTTTGTGAGCTACAGTAACAAAGCTTCTGGTGTGAAGGATGCCAGAAAAAGATGAAAAATACTGAAAGACACAATAGAAAATTATTGTAGCAGTAACAAATACAGAAGTTATTCCTGTATTTTTTACCAGCACACATCTGTATAAAAGCCCTTGAATTTCAAGAACAGGGACTGAAGAACAGCAGGGAGGCAATTCTTCATCCTACTTCTCTGGAGGTTTCTTGGTATTTAGTTTTTCATTTAAAAGAAGTAAATTAGAAACTTGTCCAATTTCCAGACAGCATTCAAACAGCTGGTCACAAGGATATCACCAGTTGTGGAAATGTTTATAGGCAGCAATATTTCCTCCTATAGTCAATGAGTAACAAATTAAATTTTTAAGTGATTTTGAAGGCCCCTGAAGAAGCAAGAAGAGAGTAAAAAAGATCTTGTAAAACTGGGTTGAAATAGTTTCATTTAGTGCTCTAAATCGTGTGAACTTGAAACCCCAAGCCTCAGCACATGAACATAAACATGCATGCACTGCGGAGCAAGATTTTCATAAACCCATACAAAAGCATGTGTGCATGCACACAGATACACACACAGACACACACAAGAAGCTTTTTTCATCTTTAATTTATGAATAAAAATTGCTGATTTTACTCTGCTAAGTTATTTAGGTAGCACTGTGTTTTGAAGAACAATTTTTTCACATAGGTGATTAAACAAGTAAACCGTTTTCAAAAGTGAAATGGAAATGTAAAGTCTCCGTTTTACTTTCACAGTAAAAATGATCATAATGTGTCTTCTCCCAGTATTTTATCCAAGGGATGGCAAGTGATAATTCTATTTATTTTGTTTCATAGATGTGGGATTCTAGTATTTTTTATAAATTTAATTTTACTTTTTTCCTAGGTGTTCCTGTTGTAAAGTAAAATGTCTTCCTGTCGCCTAAAATTTTTGTTAAAAATTCATTGACTGATACTTTGTCACAGATGTTAAACATGCATTTGTATTCTGATGTCTGTCAAAGCTGATAATGGCAAAATATTTCTGACAAAACTGACAGAGGTATTAGAATACCCAAAAACCAAAAAAACTTGCATTTTTCCGTGTATTTTGTTCATTTGAAAAAACAGATGAAAGAGAGAGAAAAAGTGGCCAGCCTTTTAAGGCTAGGACAAATCAATTACTGTCTCTCACTGCACAGAATCACTGTAGAACAAAGTTCAAACAAAGATGTGTTGTAAAATGTAATGCCAGGAAGAACCTTTGAGAAGAATTTTGAATGCTTCTTTCCTCTCTGAGGCTTCTTTCCTCTACCAATAGACAAAAAAACCCCACACTTTCAGGAATAAATTTAGAGAGTAAGAAGCCAAAATGAATGATCAGAAACACTACATATTCATTGCAAGATAATGTGAGGTAACATGTAAAAAATCAGTGGAAAATTTGCACTAAAAAAAATCAAAATAACTTTGAAATTAAATATTTTATTTTGAAATAAGTCTTAATTAAAATTTTCCTGTTATCTACATTACTCTGCAGAAAAAAAAATTTGACATAACCTCCTTTCTTCAGCAGTTTTTCATTACCAATTCTTATTGCACAGATATATAGAAAAACTAAGCTAATACACCCTAAGTTATGGAATCAAAGCTAAACACCACAAAGCTCAGGTAACAGTTGAAAACTACACCCTGACTAAGAGAGCAGGTATTTGTTTTTGTGGGGATGCATGTAGGTACCCAATATATTACCAGGAACAAAGGAGTAAGTGCAGTACTAACACTGCCAAGCTTTCTTGAGATGCTGAAAATGACAGATGAAATCAATATGGATTGACAGTGCTTCACATTTTTAAAAAAGTCAACAACTCTTCATAAGATTATGAGAAAGATTAGGGTGATGTGAAATTTTACTTCTAAAAGCAAAGTATTCTTGCATTGTATTTGTGCCCTTCCATTCTTGAATATCTGAACTGTTGCAGTAAGGAAAAAAAGCATATAGTTTATTTTCCTGAAAAATTCAACAGGGGGTTAGAAACAGAATATTGATCAGAAATTCAAACAGAAGTCTTTTATTTCTTTAAAAAATATATATACTGTTGAAGGTAAGATCACTTCTTCCCCAATTAGTTCTGAACAGTGTCGAGGAGAAGAGTATAAAAAAAATTAAACAAAACTTACTCAGTTTGTGTTGTCTTAGAGAAGAAATGCAAACACGAACACTTCGTATGGAAACACAAGACTTTCAAAACCTTCTTTTACATGACTGTATTACTACAGTGCTACCACACTCATTCAGTAACACTGCCCAATTTTATCTCTTTATACTATTAATTCCACCAAATCTCATAACATCATGCCACTAACATGGCATTCCCTTTTGTGAACGTACACCTGTGTATCAGACTAAAGACCTGACTCTTTGCCCAGGGTTTTAGTATTTTTGAACTTTTAACACTCCTGCAAATACGTCTCTGCTTTTTTCATACCTTAAAAGAGCAAATGCTGGTTGTTTAAAGAAACTAATTCCATATTAAATTGTCTTGAAAGGTAATTTTTCAGTCTGTTACTCTACAGTCTTTTTTTCTGTTTAGACTTTCGTGAGTGGGTTTCGTTTTTTTCATGCTACCAGTTCTACTGTTTTAAGCATTAGAGTTTTTATTGCTTGTGTTAGGCTGTTTTAGTCAGATAATTATGAGAGATATTTAAACTTCATTTTCAGAATTCCAGTACTAGTGTACACTTACACTTTAGAAAAAAAAAAAGGAAAAGGGACTAAAATGCTTGGTAAGTGGTACTTTTTTTATCCTGTTGATTGATTCCCATTTGCTCTTTTGTTTTGATTTTTTTTAACAGTAGCTTAAAGCTATTCATTTTTCTTGGCTTAGGAAGGATGAGCTCACCTGTTGAACTTTGAACTCTTGTGTTGGTTCTGTGATACTCCTAATTTTAAGTTTTTCTGTTTTAAGTCTGGTTAAAATCTCACCAAAGCAAATGGAGACATGGGGCAAGAATTGAATACCTTGATGACCCAAATTTTGGTAACCTCAAAATCCTGATCCTTCACAGAACTCTGCAATTGCTCTTAAACTACTTTGTGCAGGCAGGATATGCAAAAATTATCAAGCGTACCCAGTATTTACAGGACAGTGTAACCAGTGTAGCCTCCGACATGTATCAGCACTGACTGCATTTTATAAGCACATATTAAATAATCTCTAAACTTCCCCTTACTCTTTTCAGTAGTTTTTAATGCATTTTCATTTTTAACTCTGCTTTCCATCAGCTGCAGTCTCAGTTTCCAGCTTATTGTCATAGGTTGCTAGACTGGAACAAAGCTCTGTGTGATGCATAACAAAAGAGGAAATCACATAAGGAAATTTGGCTAAATCAAATGTGATGGGTCTTAATCCTCCAGGCAGTTCAAGTTCTGGAACATCAGCCATGTTACTCAGTGAGACAGAATGAAAGAACTGAGATTATGCTCATACTTTTTCTTCTGTTAGGAGAACAAAGGGTCACTGGCAAAGGGGAAAGTGAAGGCATCCTTTCAAAAAAACAGCTTGGTGTCAACACTAAATATGACCTATCGATCAAAAAAGCAGAAAAGCCAACAAAAATAATTCCCGTTTCCAAAATAAACCTTTCCGATTACTGCAGGACGATCTTCTCTCATTTGAGGTAAAATGGTGATGACTGTTATTTTATTTTGTTCTAGCCAAAACTCTGCATTTGACTGCAGACACAGGTAAGAAAATAAAAAATGTAGGAGAAGAGTGATAAAATAAATAAGGAATAAGCTGTATTTGGGAAGCTCATTTTCTGTACTACAGAGAGCCTTCCCACTCAGTTATGAAATGAACCACATTGAAATATTGTGCATCAGATCAAGCCAGTACAATACATCTTAAAATTATACAGACTATAAAACTATTAACAAACCCAAAAGAGGCTGAAGACACACTGTACAAATATCACTTTCTATAACCAATGGATATGAGGTCAGAAGACAGCTATGTAGTCCAAAAAGCAGAATAACAGCCAGACTAGAGATATTTTAGGTGTGTGATAATATTGCTAGATACTCATCAGGCAGAGAAGGGAAGGTTTGCACACTGCCTGGAGCACCAGGAATATGGACTAACAGAATAATCTTATCACCTTTAGCACACACTAAGTTATTTTATGCATGTGGATAGTACTGAAGAAGCAGGAAGCTTCCTGAAGGGAGGAAAGATCAACTGATCAATAAGTATGTCTCAGACTGACTGCAGAATGGCTCTGACAGACTGATTAAAAACACTGCTATCCAGACACTGTTACCCAGAAGGACTGGCCTGAAAATGAAAGGCCTGAAAATGAACCTTTGAAGATAGGATAAAAAGGCTGTGGAAATGCAAACAGAAGGGATTATCCAGGAGGGGGAAAAAAAAAAAAAGATCTCTTTGTCATGCTGATTAAACTCACAGTAATACATATGATTCCAAATCCATAAAAAAGGCAATGAAGCAAGAACACGTGAATGAATAACGTAATATGCACAACTGACATCAAAGTTCATTGTTACTCCACTATCAATGAAATGCACCGTGAAGCTACCTCTTCATGCTGCACAGCAGGTATTGTTTTGGAACCACTATCAAGGGCAGCAGATTCAAGGATCATTACTTTAACGCATCACAATTTGTGTTACAACTTGCAAGTGAAAATAGTTCCTCTTTGCTTCCACTGTATTCCACAATAGACCGAGGAAGGCAGAACCAGAGAATGTCTAACGAATATTAAGCATGTTCCAACAATACATTTCCAAGATACTGTAGACTATTTACATGTCTCACTGCCACTTGCTCCATAGTTATCACGTTATTCCAGTGAACCTTAGTTTCTACTCCTGTCCTAGTCACCATTTACAATCAAGAAAAGATGAGGAAAGATTTAAAACTTCCATTTCTGCCACTGCTATGGATGATAACATCAAGATGATTCTTCATATGGTAGTTGAAAATACAAATGTAATGTAATCTGTGCTTGTATATTTAATACTAAAGCTCTCAATTATAGTCAAAGAGAACTTCTTAGGGACCTTTCAATACAAACAATTATAATATTTTGTGTGAGACATACTACAGTAAAAACAACTGAAAACATTCCAAATATTTAAACCCCTTCCTTTTCCTATAGTTTCTGTTCCACATACATATTATATAGTCTCATATACACTGTGTCAAAATACATATGCCACTTTTTAAATAAACACTGTAAATTGTGCTTCACTTACATCAAGTGCTCATCAGATAACACCACATATTCTATGAAAATTATTCTTACTGTACATTCACCCATATTCTACAGATATTGCTTCATTTTAAGATGCAGAAGGATAGAAAAAAGCTCTTAGTAATTTAAAAGAAAAACCACTTACATTACAATTTTCCATCAAAAGTTTCATACATTTAATTTTCCTGTATTTTTTTAATACAGAAATAAATTAGTACATAAGTTAGAACAAAAAAATACCCAAAAACAAAACAAGAAGTAAGATCCCACTGAAAAACTGAAAATAACTTTAAACAAAACTCCTTTTAGACCCACTCTAATAATAAGGCTTTTATTCTGGTCAGTTCCCTGCTGTAAATCCTAGCTGGAGTTATTTATAACTTTATTAACCTCAAAAAAACTTTGAAAATAAGGTCCTGTTGAAAAAAAAAAAAATTCAAGATATAGCTAGTCTGGGAAAGGGATAGGGTACAGATTTGTTTAGTAATAAATACTAATGTCAGCAAATTAAGATCAGCACAGATGTATCAGAGTGGTGCTGTACCTGCTCATGAATGTTACTGGTACAGAAACAGACTCTGCACCCATCTCTGCTTCTGGGCCAGTAGGTCTTGACAACGTTGTACTTCAAGTGCTCTTTTGAGTCATATGAATATTCTCCAGGCAATTCCCAACCAGGAACTTGAGAGAATTTTTTTTTTTTTTTTTTTTTTTTTTTTTTTTTTTTTTTTAAAGCAGCTTTATGAAAACTTTAATGGGTTTCAGACTTCTACCTACTTTTTATGCACAGTGGAGGATAGCATTCTCGGAAAAAAATAATACCAGAGGCAGCAGCAGTGTATTCATACTCTCATGCCTGAAAGTGGTCCTTGATAAACCACTTTATAACAAGACTATAGGGAACATACCCGTACAAGGGTGCAGATTAACCCATTAAAGACAGGAAAAATACTTTAATATATGGATTAGAAGTACTGTACAAGGAATAAATATTAATGTTGGAAGTAAACAGCACTTTCAGCTAAAACCATTGAAAAATTAACTCGCCAAACATAATAAACAATTTTTTTTGGCAAATTTTCTGAGACAGCTGTTCAAAGGAATGGTTATTGTTTCCTTTCCAAAAGAAGGAAGACCAATAATAAGACATAAAAAATATTCTAGTGAAAACACACACAAAAAAATCAGACTTGTTTACAGTTCTCAACAGAATCTCACCTCAGCTGAAAAGAATCCTTGCATCATCAAGAGCTCTCAATATTATATTTGAAGCAGTCTAAAGAGAAAAATATTACAAAAGGTAAAATATCTCTACGGTACTAAGAAAATCAGAGAGGTTTGGTATAGAGGAGCAAAGAAGTAAAATATAAAATGGAGGTAAAATAATACTTAATTGTGTGCATGATATATTGCTATACTAAAAATAAATTCTAGAACAGATATATTGTATTATTTTATAAGATTAATGAAAGTGTACCTTAATAATATCTGATGAACACCTGACTTTAATAACTTTGATTTGGTTAATAAGGAATTCAGTTAATTTTATGTCCATTTTTTTCTCTACATACATCTATGTCACTCCTTTTCTCACTGTAAGTTAAAATAAGCCTGGTCAAGTTTAACCATCATCTAGAGCACTGTGGATTGTCCATGTATAAAACTATTTGAACCTGGTTCTTTCACACCTGAGCAAGCCATTAATAACCAAATGACAGGACGTGCTCATATCCAGTCCTGATGACCATTAAAACTGATCTGTGTAATGACGGGCAACTGGTCCTTTGTCCTTTTACAGTTAACCTCTGATGTAACAGAATATCTTTAATTTATTGAAGAATAATTAAATTCTCTGACATGACAGACGAAATTGTGCTCAAATATTAATTAAGAAGACACCAGCAAGAAAAAATATATACGTTGTTTTTTTAAATATAAGTATGTGTCTGTGGGAGGTTTTAGTTGTTCGTTTGTTTTCCCTACATAAATACAGTATTATGGTAGCCTTAGCTACACACATAGAGAAAGACACCCACGCACATATACACCCCACATTGAGATGGGGACTGAAATAGGAAAAAAGCACAATGAGAACATTCATGTGTCAAGATAAAGCCAGGAAGATTACTTCCCAATTACTGTTAGAGGCAAAACCAAGTCAACTTGGGGAAAAATATTTTATTGTCTTTTAAAACAGATCCGCATAGCAGAAAGCAAAAAGACAAGCATTGTAACCCCTTTCCTCTCTCCCAGGCTCACCATTATTCTCTCGTTCCAAGCACTAATACCTCCCCACCTTTATGGCACTGTATCACTCACACTTCTCCTGGCTTTGCTGATGGTCTCAGCTTTCGCTGCAGGGAACCAGCTGTGTCCAGCACATGGCAGTCCAGACCCCGGCCTCTTCCCACAGAGGCCACCCCTGCAGCTGCCCCCCACTCCAGCTACTTAACACCTTGCCATGGATACCCGGAACAGATGCAATCAATTGCTTGTACTATAATGTTGCAAATTATTGTCTCCCTGGAAGTGTAACTCGCATGGAATAATATCTGCAATTTTAGCACCTAACATAAGCCCTTGAGCAAGTCAGAGTCAGGAAACCAGAGTTTCTGAAGTTTGAGAAAAATAAAGGCACAAATAATATTTCAATAGAGGCTGAGGAGAAAAATTAATTTTACAACTGGATTTGTTGTTGGTGTTGTTTTCACCTGAACTGCAGGTGAAATAAAACTGCTTTCCTGCATGTACATGTATTGAGATGTTCGAGATTCTGTCACTGATGCTCTTAAACACTATGTTTACAAATTTGTTTAATAATTTACTTTAGAAAAGCTACGAAGTTGTTAAAAGTAGGTTGAACATGTATCTGTTCAATGGTTGAATGTGGTGTTACAGGTAAGTGAACTACCTGGTACTTAACCCTGCAAGGAATAACTATGGGTATCTATAGAGTAAGAAAGCTCCCGCAAACAAACACAAAAGCAGTGAAAGGCTTTTGTTAATGATACACTCTTCAAATCAAAAGTAGAAGTGCTTATATAGAAAGGCCTCCATAGTTTCTCCTCTAGTTTTTCCAAGATTTTGGTCTGGAGTTATAGCCATAAATATATTCCAAGATTTTGGTCTGATTTTGTTTGGAGTTACAGCCATGCCAGAAGCTAGTGCATGATCCCAAATCCAGTAGGCCTGCACAATAGTAGACTTTGAGTGATACTGACACATTAAGGATCAACAGTCCTATCATTTTAGGATTTCGGTTTTAGTGCAATATTTAATTTAATTTATTTAATAAACATATTGCTTTATGCCTGTGGTTACAGTGTGGCACAGAGCAAATGTTAGGTGGGATAACAGGAGAGTGAAGAAGAGATGCTGGAGTGGAAAGTCTCCTTTTGTGCTGAATTGCTGAAGTAATACTGAAAACATATAACTAGTGTTTTGGTTCACAGCTGGGACCAATAAAAGCCTGTGAAGAATTTCTCTAAATTATACTATCCTGTGGGGTGCCAATGAAATGTTGTTTCTCATTTAAAATAAATAGTACCCCCTACTAACTTATTCCTAATCAGGCAAACAACAAAGGAATTAAGTAGGCCATTTCCATACATATGACTGTTTCTTTTATGAAATGTAGTTCACCAGAATTTCAGAGCTAATTGATTTAGAGGAGTTCATGTTAGTATATTTTTTCAACCTTGTAACAAATTCCAATGCTTGTGTTTTAAGCAATTCCATTTCCTATTGCAGCATTTAAAAATGACAATATTGAGTGCTCAATGTGTGTTCTATTAGCATAGCAAAACAAGGGGTTTTGCCTATAAAAGAAGACAAAGTATTTTGTCAGATTCACAGTTAATAGCACATATGCCAATGATATTGTTCATGGCATAGAAGCTGTGTCACAATTTTCTGCTGAACAAATTGTTTTTGTCTTCTACTTTAAAATTTGTTTGAGTATCTCTAAGTTCAGAATATTTGGTTTAAATCTAGTATACTGCACTAAAAATTAAAAGAGGATCTTAAAGCTGCTTCAAGGCTTTAGTCAAGAAAGCTTTACTCGATCATTTGCTGGTTTTTTAATCTCATGAAAATTAAATCATTCATATTAAATGTGTTCTAAAACTGTACGTAGGGCAAGTCTTTTGTAGTTTTCACCAGAATATCTAGAGGCTAACTACCTTCCTTAAGAACCTGTTATTTCTCCTGCCTGCTAAGGACATCTGACAATGCATTCATTTAATTCCATCTGTGTCTCCAACATCTGAAATACTGACAGAACTCAGAATTTAAAAAAAATTCACTCTGTTCATCTTCCTACCTTATAATCCTGTTTAGGTTCAAAGATGTCTAAATCACCATAGGATTCTTTCCTTCCCTTCCCATTACATAACAATTTTCTTAAGAAGACCAAGGAGAAAGGCTCTGGGATTTTCATAGACTAATTATTCATTATCAGGGTATTTATGGCATGTATTAGATGGGATCAAGACTACGTTGCTCAGCTCATTCAAGAATGGTAACGATTACAATTAAAATGAGTCCTTGACACTCACACTTACTCAAGTTATGCCACAGATCCCAAGAACAGATCTGAAAGCTTTAAATAGTACATACAATATCTACAAGTGGGCACTAAAAATAGTTTTCTACTCTTAGCAATTTCATTGATATGCCTAGGCTTGTGGCTGAAGGTGTGTTATGAATAACATATATGCAGGTCTTCAATTTCTCATTTTAAAGCAATCCTTGTACAAAGCCTAAGCTAAGCTGCAGTGATTTCTAATTATACGAGGCTGAGCTGCAGGTATTGTGATGCTTCACTAGCCACTTCATTCAAAACTCACAAGGATACAAGGATGAATTGTGATGAAGAAGCAGTAGTCCTTCTTAAAAACAATTAGCTGTTTTGGGAAACACTAGAACAGCTCAAGCTGCCATGTCTCCCCGTGAAGCAGGTACCAGCCATAAATCATATAACTAGAGCAGCATTAGATACAGGATAAGAAAACAGTGGTGTTAAGTATTTACAATATTTTATTCTCACTCCAGTTTTAATTTCTGTCCCTCTGTTGTTCCCAGCATAGTGGGTATATAATTGTGCATGTTGGTCTGTGATATAAAAAAAATTAAGATCCAAGGAAGTTTAGTCAATTTTGTGGTATACAGTCTGAATCTATCTGATTCTGTTTACTTTGCAAACAAATAGATAAATCTGACATCTTGATAGAGGTACAGAGACAAAAGTTCTAAAAATAAGTTTAAGTGCAGCAGTTGTTCAACATATGATGGTAATATTATCTAAAGCTACATATTTAATTAAAGTCTTGAACAATATCTTTGCTGAGAAGATATGTCTTTGCAATAACTTATCTTGCTTCAAAGTCTCTAACATGTACCACTTAATTCGACATTTTCCTTCATGTGTGCATTACCTTTCACTTATGACAGATGAATAATGTACCTGGCAGGCTTAAATAGAAATGAAATCAGTAATTTATGAAAAAAAAAAGATACTCAGATACATGACTAAGAGTTTGATTCTACAATGCTAATTAAAATAAAATATATACAAAACATAGCATCTTAAAAATCTGGTTTACAGATTTCAGGTAGCTTAACAGCAGAATTTATCCTTATGCACCTAACCTTAGACTGCTGTGTTTTGAATCCCATTCTATACAGCAGATACTTGAATTAAAATAGCAGAAGTTGCACCAGAAATTGTAAACTAGGAAAAATTCTCTAAGCAACTGAAACTACGAAGGCATCTGCATAATATACATGATAGGGTATTGTATATTATTAACTCTTTGAAGGGATATTAACCCTAGGGGGAGTTTTCTTGTTTTGTTTTGGATTGGAAAAAAAACAGAAAGAAAAAAAAAAAAAAAGAAAAAAGAGGAAGATATGTGAAAGAAATTTTGAATACCAGTATACATTGCAGAGAACTGATTAGCCAGAGAAGAGACCTAGAAGAGACAAAAAATTGAAAAAAACAGAAGAAAGAACAACAGAACTGGGGAAAAAAGAAAGCAAAAGGGTAAAAAGCAGTTCAGCAAGAAAGCCTAAAAGACACCTCACAGTAACAGGAGTGATAGAGCGGGGCTATGACACATTAAAGGCCAAGGACAGTCCCTTTCTAGGAGGCTTGTTCATGAACTGCCATTTTTACTTCTTGTTTTTCCACTATAAGCTTCTTATAGGAGAATCGTATTACTAATACTTCTGGTTCTCAAAACAAACAAACAAAACCAAAGGTAGCTAAATGGCTTCAGAAAACTCTTCCAAAGCCTACAGAAACGTAATTTGTTCAATATCCTCCTTTACTTGTCCCGTACATCGGTTTTTGTCTGTCTAACAGATAATGAATTCAGTTGTGCAGCTTGAAATTCACAAGGTCAAAGCTAAGGCAACACATTTTTATACAGCACACCATCAGTGTAAATTTCAGAAGAGCTGAGTAAAAGAGGAGGGAGAGAAATAAAAAAAGAAAAAAAACAAAAGGAGATGTTAGGATATCTTAAAACCAATGAGAAACACAATGAAAAAAAGAATAAATGTGAGAAGTTGGCTTTGTTTAGTCTCTGCATTACCTCTTTCCTTTTTCTCTCACAATAATGATACAACGGTAAAGAAGAATTAATTAAAAGAAAAATAGATTAGAAGAGACATAAGAAAATAAACAAAACAAATATACAAAAATTGAAAGAAAATGTGAGAAAATAAAGGAATAAAAAATAATTTAAAAGTTGAATGAGATATTAAAATAACAAAATGAGGAAAAACAAAGCGATAAAAACATCATTTTTTTAAAAGGGGTTTCTATTGCCTTAAAGTCCATCCATGCATATCTTCAAAGAGAATGCAATTATGTCACTGAAGAGGTACAGCTAAACTTTGGAGAACAAGAAGGACGTATATTGCTTTCCTGGCAAAAACATTTGTTTGTCAAAAAAGAAAACTGCTGAAATAAATTTATGTGCATTTTCATCAGTCATCATCATGCTATCACTCTACCATTGCCACTGACCTTTACAAGGGTAGAGTTCACTATTGGGAGCACATATTATTCCTTAAGTTTTCTGTATCTGGTCTAGCTGCTGGGTTTTGGATATGTTAGATAAGGTTTTACAGCTATTTTCACTTCAGACAACTGTTTCTATCTCTAGTGTCTCTTCTAATTCTATTTCCATGAAAATGTCAATATACACATTTATGTTGCTTATAATGAAAATATCTTTTTTTTCCCTTTAAATAATACTTTTAGGAAATTACTTTCAAGTCTAATATTTGCCTTTATTATGTATAGAAATTAAAGTTTTACTTGATCTTTCTCTGACAACAAAGCCCCTCAAAAAGATTCCCGCCTCTTTTTTTTTTTTTTTTTTAACCCCCTTTTCATGCTAGTTTGATTTGCTATTTTGAGTATGTGGCAGCAGCAAAATCCTCGCAGAGGTTCACACCCATTAGCCAGCACCTATGACCTCACCTAGGTCTTCCATTACATTCCACTAAGAATTATTTGCAAGAAAATGAAAATCTTCTAAAAGTAATATCTTAACTGAAACTTTATGTGTTCTTTTCCAGTGCAGTCATTAAGTAAATAAATCGTTCTAAAACAGAAAAACGAATCTGCAGCTTTGTTAAAATCTGGAGTTTGGCTGAAAAACTGTAGCAGAATAGGATTTACATTAATTATCCTCATAACTTTACTTTGTTTGAATTGGTCTTTTCAATAAGCTTCACTCTATGGTAAGCTGACTGCAACTTTTGTAAGGCACACACAATTCCACTCCTTTTTCAAACTTGGTCAGACTAAAATTTTTCAGCAAGTTGTCAGTGATCTCTCAAACAAATCTTCAGAAAACTTTGGTTCAATCTTCTCTAATTTCCTAACTGTGTTTAAACTTTAAGTCACTTACGAAATTACTAATTCTTATTTTTTCTTGCTTGATGGGGCTTTTTTTCTGTTTTCTAAACCAAGCCTTTGCATCATCATCATCATCATCATCATCATCATCACCCTCATCATCATCATCATCATAACAACAACAACAACATAAAAGTTAAAAAGAAGTCTGGTGAAATAACTGCACATATTTATGGATTCTTCTTCTACAAAAGAAATTTGAGCATAATTAGTAGAGCAAGGAATAACTGATTATGGTTCAAATTTCACACATTTAATACATGAGATTCTTAAGAGAAGATATTGAAAAGCTGATGTAAGTGAAACCATTTATACCTAAATACATACCTTTGAGACTGAATTCATACCCAAAATACTCCTCAAGTTTCTACATATTCATTTTAAGGTCTGAAGTGATTACAGTGCATTGGGTTGAGATACCAAATCAGTCATCCATGTATTAGTTCTTTAATAAACGTTCCCATCAGAACTAGAAAATAAAATTAAAATCACAAGACCAGAATGATAGTTAATAACTTGAGATATAATTTTTACTATCACATCTTCAGTGGGCCTTTAGATTTCACATTCACTTTTAGTTTAGCACATTCACTTCATAAACTCAAAGTATGTTTCAGCAATAAAAAGCACATTGAAAAACTTATAGACCTTACTCTAGATTCAATAGGTCATTTTAATTTTCTAAATAGGAAAGATTTCTGTAGCCTGGTGTTTCATTTTGCACAATGAAAATACCAGTTTTATATAAATTGTACTTTTAATTTCAAGAAATATTATTGGTGTGATTTTTGAACTAGAAAAGAAAGTATATATATGTAATTCAAAGTATACAGTAATTAATCTATAAATATAAAATACTATAAATAGTAATGTATTCCACTTCACGGTTATTTCCCACTTTTTCTTTAAATACTTTACTTCTTTTTTTAATTTTTATTAATTATTTTCTGATTTCAACAGATAGCAATATTCTGCTTACTCATAGAAGTCTTCCTGAAGTGTGTAATTGCACATCTATAAAGAGGGCTTCTTGTTTGAACCCACTTTAATACCTACTAAGAACTTCCTGGGAATAAATTACCAGCCTTACTGACAATTTTATTCTTAGTATGCACCACCTTGTCAATATATATATATATCCTTGTGAATCCCTCAATTAAAACTTATCATGTAAATAGATGAAAAATGTAATTTTAAAAGCTGCTGATCACCCAGGTCTTCTTATTGATTTCACTAAGCAATTATCTGCTTCATCATTTTTCTAAAAGCAAGTAGATGACTAAAACATAGTTTTAGAAAAGACTGTTCCTTTTAAAAAGTGATTAATTATAGTTCCGTAATCTTTAAAAATTATGATGTCAGGATACCTTCTTGAAAAGAATGACATATAGATTTCTATACTTTGATACATTTTTTCCAGCTCTATTCATTTTTCTCAGTCTTAGAATCACTAACTCACATGGAAGTCCATAAAATTAATTTTATTTATGCTGATTATGCATTATAAATTACATTTTGAAGTTACAGATTTCTCATTTCTTGATTATGTCTCACTGAAAATTCCTGGAAATCTGGAGATATTATTCTATTTGGAAGAGCATCTTTCTGCTTATGGGTTCATAGAGTTACTTTAGTCAATCGTTTCTTGAGGAAGTAGTTACTGAACAATAGATTTTTACTCCTCAAGTAGATGCAAGGGCTGATGTTGTCTGTACCTATATATACTTGACATTACCAGCTGTCAGGGGTTGGGGGGGCATTGGAATTTTTTCTCCATCCCTGTTACTAGGACACAAATGGCTAGGTGCTCAGAGCTACTGAGTCTTTTGTAAGAGACAAAAGCTATGGCTGGGTGTGGTGAGGAGAAGGCTGGGTGGCTGGAGCGACACCTCGTTGGGACTGACACTGGTTCGTCGGACACCGGGAGGAAAGGAGCTGCTTTTCTGGGCTCTGACTGCGACCACAGGAGATCCAACCATGCTCTGCCTTCTCCTTCTGGCTGGGTGAGCTTTTGGCTGGGATCCAACTTTTTTTTCCACACCGGGAGCGTGCATTTTTCCCAGCTGTGTTTCGCAGCAGCTGTGGGGGGGGGACCCGGCTGTCCCCGCCGCCCGCCCCGTTTTCGCCGCACGAGACAGCAGCGTCTGCCGTGACTACAGAATCCCTGCCACCTCTGGCTAGCCGGGAGAAACCCAACCCCAACCCCTGCCGCCCCGTTCCGCC
>VZRO01002484.1:958658-984668 GCA_013397915.1 Daphoenositta chrysoptera
GACACCTGCTACTGGTTTCTGGTTTTGTTTGTTCGTTGTTATCCTTGTTATTGCTTGTTTACTTTGCTATATATACTAGTAAAAAACTGTTATTCCTTTTTCTCCATACCTTTGCCTGAGAGCGCTTGATTTCGAAGTTCAAATAGGGGAAGGAGGGTCACATTTTCTACTCTAAGGGAGGGTTCAACCTCTCTTAGCAGGCACCTGTCTTTCAAACCAAGACACCAGCCAACTCTGAATAGTCAAATAATGAACAATATAGGTCAATGCTTTCACTTGAAAAGTTAAAAAGTACTTAAAGTTCTGTCTGCCACAAGTGGTTTCCTCAAAAATAAAAAAAGAAATTATTTAGCATTAAAAAAAAAAATCAATTAAACAGCATAATAATTATTACTTACTTTTGTGCTAACAGATGTGCAGAATGTACTCTAAGTAAATTAACAGACATGCAAAACTTCTCTTAACCTTACGGAAGAACTAACACATGTCCCTTTAAATAAACATTTGTATGAGCTAACTTCTGTTTCTTACAAATTACAGTTAAATCTCAGATGATATGGAAATTAAGAAATATCTCAACTTCTTGAAAAATATCTCTCAGCTTCCTATGTTTCATACTGGAGGGGAAGAAAATTGCTTGTATTAATAACACAAAAAAGAAGAGAAGGCTGTTTATGTTAATAAGAACAACCACGTTTTTAGAAGTTGTAGGTTGCCTTTATCACAAAAGGACAGAGGAAATGATCAAATCAGGAATCAAAGACTGAAAAAAAGAATATGTGGATAATTGTAAAGAATGCAGAATGTGCACATATGGAGAAAGCGCGTGGGCAAGAAGAGGGATTTACAGCAGTCCAGAAAAATAAGAGACTGGGTTCTCTATCAATGAAAATCATCATGCCTGACAGACCAGACTCAGAGAACTAATCAGCTGTCTCAGAGTCAGCCACACATTCCTTAAATTCAGCACAGGAAAGCATAAAAAACAGCTTTAGAGAAATTAATTCTCCAGGAATGGCTTCATTGAACAGACATAACTTTTCATGTGGAAGACCAGTTGTCATAGATTTTGAACTGGTTATGTATTTCCTAATGTAAAATTAAATCCTGCCTTCATGAACTTAACAAAAGTACTGCTGAAGTTCTCGTAGGTTGGAGTTCACTCTTTGAAGAGGAATATTCTCCAGGAATAACAGGCTAGTGCAATAAGATCCTTACCCAACTTCTCTAAAGACTGGAGTCTACAGTCTGACTGGAAAGTCAACACTGGAGTCTAATATTTGGGGCAGACCGAATACTGTGGTACTATATGCTTTTCACTAGTTTTTAATAATTAAGATAGAACTTCAGGCAAACTTTCCCTGCTGCCACCACAAAACTGTAATACTTTCTCAAAGATATAGTAATTTTGTAACTATTTCAGAGAAACCATGCCACATTCCTGTCACACCTGTCACAGTACTGCTTAATTTTGTGTTCTAGGGCTGTTGTATCCAGTTACTATCAGTTTTTCCATATCTTCTTTCACCTAATGCTGATGCATTTAAGGGAGTTTTCCTGTAATGTATCACTTAGCATGTGCATTTTATCATCTATTAAAAAACACAGTAGATTTAGTAGAGCTTGGGGAGTAAAAAAAAACTAAAACAAAAAAACTAACAAACCAACAACAACAAAAAAGGCCAAAAAGTCCCCAAGAAAACCAGAAAATTATCAGTGACTACTTAGTCAAATTCTGTTCTAAGTTACACAGATATATTGTGGAATTGCATTTATATGGTAGACAGTGATACTAATTCCTTGTATGTTACTCTGATTTTCATTAAATATGATACTTTTTATTGTCTCTTTTTTTCAGAGATAAACTGTGTTTTTAAAATCCTACTTTTCCTACTGAAGCTTCATTAAACAGTAACATAAGTACTATAATGATTAGATTATGTAACTTAAAATAAGACAGAGAGGATTTCACTGAAAACTATATGGGAATTACTTGAATAAATTTCACCACTGTTTCCTTACTAATTTTCTGAAACATTAACAAGAGAAGACAGAAAACTTAGTTTTGCAGAATTCTAAATTCCAAGGGTAGAATGTAATTATTTCATATATGAATATTCTCTGTAAAAAGACAAGAATAGTGAGAGACCTCAACTGAGATTATAATTTTTTAAAAAGAGATACTTAAATATATAACAAAACAGCTGTTACCTTAATACATATTATTTAATATTTGCCACACATTTAGTTAATTATTTAGCTTTATTTTTCTTCAGAGTGGTATGCCAATGAAGGAAGTTTCATAAAAAGTAAGAAATATGAACAAATTACATATTATAATAATTAGGAAATTAAATAATAATTATAAATGTTTTATGGTTTATAAAGAAAGAGGATCAAGACAGATATACAAGTTCTTGGTCATACTTGAATTAAATTTCTGACATATTCTGCAAAAATACAGGCATGGGAAATCCCCAGTGTGGTTAGGTGGTGTATTCAGCTGTAGCTATTGGTTGCACTTTGCCAGGGAATCTATTTTCCGAAAAGAGTTAAACAGAAACAGCAATCATTGTTGTGGCAAATGCCGTCCGTATTCAGCAGAAGGTAAAATCTTAGTCAAAAGCACAAAAAAGCAATGATACAAGCCATGATTGTGCTAAATGGGCTTCTGTTACTATGTGCCAATATAAAATATCTATGGTATTTGTACAGCTGAAGAGTAAAAATATATTGCTATCTCTTATTGACACACAATGGCCAACACAATCTATAATTTCACCTCAGCAAACATAATCATATATCTTGTCTTTCAGGACTTAAAACTAAAGAAACACAACCTATTTGTAAGATTTGTTTGACACCTTTCAAATTCAGAGTTCTATCTCTCAAATCACAGAACGAAGTATCCAAACCATTTACTCTGAATCAGGTAATAATAGCCTAGGCTTCAAACCTACACATTTTTTTTTCTATGCTTAAATCTATGAATCACAATAGATCAATTGAATACATGGTAGGTAAGCATGGGAGTTTGTGGAAGGTTGAGACACTACCCCAATTAACAATATGAGCTATTGCAAGAAAAACAAAAACAACAACTAATCTTCCATTTTTTCTTCAATTATGCAGAAATTTTAGTATTGACTTAATAAAACTAATTAATCAATAAATTTGATAATTTATTTCAGCTAAAAAAAGAAGTATTTTATCCTTTTGTAATAAGCCATTGTAAAATTTGAATTTTTCACTATGATGACATTGGGAAAGAAGTCATAGAATCATAAAGTAGTTTGGGTTTGAAGGGACCATAGAGAACTCCTTGTTCCAATCCCTCTTGTCTGTCCATGAGCCAGCAGTCTGCCCTTGTGGCCAGGAAGGCCAATTGTATCTTGGAATGAATTAGGAAAAGTATTGCCAGCAGGTTGAGAGCCCTGGTGAGGCTGTATCTGGAGTGCTGTGTCCACTTCTGGGGTTCACCGCAGAGGAGAGACATGGAGCTGCTGGAGAGAGACCAGCGGAGGAATACAAAGATAATTAAGAAGTAGCTTCTGTCTTACAAGAAAGGCTGAGGGAGCTGGGCCTGTTCAGCCTTGAGAAGAGGCAATGGACAGGACCTCATCAATGTCCTAATCTGGAAGTATCTGAAGGGGAGGGTGTCGGAGGATGGATCCAGGCTCTGCTTGGTGGTGCCAAGCAATAGGCAACGAGCACAAACTGAGGCACAGAAGTTCCACCTGAGCATGAAGAAGAACTTCTTTACTCTGCGGATGACTGCACTGGCACAGCTTGCCCAGAGAGGTTTCTGGAGTGTCCCTTGCTGGAGTTACTCAAAAACCATCTGGACACAGTCCTGTGGGATTTGCAGGGTGACCCTGCTTGACGGGGGGGTAGGACCATATGACCCACTGTGGCCCCTTCCAGCCATACTCACTCAGTGATTCTGTGACTCATCAAGCAAGTGTCCTGCAGACCACGCACTTGCTCCTCTAGCCTACTGTTTGGTGCTCAAGTGCTGAAAGTCCAACACTGAAAAGCTGGGAATCCCCACTACCTACCATGAGATATAAATATTAAGATTTCTTCTTTTGTCTCGTTTGGGCTTAGTGGCAACCTTGGAACAGCTTATGCTTCCATCCAGTGTTAGGCAGAAGGAGTAAACAAGATCAGCAGTTAGGGGATCAAAGCAGCTCAACAAAAATATCAAGTAAGCAATAGTGGTAATAAATAAAGAATCAAAAGCTACAGTATTTTTATTGCCCTGAACCACGGTAAGAGCTTATGTGAAAGGAAACCTCTAAGAGCCACACAATCCAAGTGAGAAAAGACATTCTACCAAAAGAAACATTGATAAATGGGGAAGTCTTTTGATACTTAAAATATCAGTTCTACACATCACAGCTGTTCTGTTAAATAAACACTGAAGCTGACTGAAGCGTAATGATAAACCCCATTCAAGGCAATAAAAATATTGGCTATTTAAGGAAAAATTTAATAAGTAGTTCTGATTGTGCAACATATTCTGATTAATTTGTTAGTTTTAAAGAATTTGTAGAAACATTTTAACTATAATCTTATATTAATTACAATGTTATTTATTTCATCAGAAAGTCTGCAGTCATCTTCACTGCTTACAAAAACAATTCTTACAGTTTTGCTTGTGCTACTGACTTACAAAGCAGCAGTAATAAAAAGTAATTTTCTTGCTCCTTTTGAGGGAAATTGGAAAAAATAATCATTCTCATCGAGGTTTAAGACTTGCAATGCAGACTTATAAATTTAGAGACTATTCTCAATTCCTTATATCCTCAATTTACTTAGAAATAAGAATTTCATGGCCTTCATTTCCTGTTGCTTTCCATTATGATTTTCAATTACCAGTTTAGAAAGACAGTATAGAGTGCATTAAGTAACAGTAGTTGCATCTCAGGTTAATCTGTGCCAAAAAAACATGAGTTCTACTCTTGAAACAACACAGCAGTGTGTGAGCCGTTCAAGAAACATAAAGGGGTAGTGTTAAATTCTAGTTTAATTTTTTTATATATTCCATATTAAAACCAAAAATAAGATGGCAGGGGAAAAAAGGGCAATTTTATACCTGTAACAACTCTTATTCTTCCTGTTTTGCTGAAAGCTTTTCCCTTGAAACTCAAAGACCAACACCAAAGCTGTGGGAGAGTCACAGCAATTCATCTAAAATAAATTTTCTTCTCCTTTCCCCTTCTTGTTTTTAAGTCCAGCAACATTTTCCTTTCAGGGTTTTTTTTCAACCAGCAGTTACTAAGTGAAACAAACATTTAGTGTGTAAAATAAAATATAAGAAAAAAAACCCCAAACAATAATTCTTAAAACTGGTAACTGTCCTAAAGAGCTTTAGGGGGCCAAACTATCCATTCCTAACTCATTCCCTGGTTTTTCAGTAGAGATTTTAGAAGGAAGGAAGGAAGGAAGGAGGGATGGAAGGAAGGAAGGCAGGAAGGAAGGAAGGAAGGATTTACCCCCTTCCTTAACCCCCACCAAAAAGCCTACTGAAGAACACACAACAAAAAAGTTCCACCCAATACACACAGATACTTAAATATTTGTGTTAATATAGGGGTTTTCTAAGTCCTGAGAGACTTATGAGGTTGTTCTTCTATAAGTATTAGTCATTCTCACGGTATTTAGTCAGTCATACAGTAGGGCTGAAGACAAAAAATTTTATTGATTCCTAATTTCTGTCCCCTCCTCCACCTCAGCTTCCATACATCTCATTAGAACACTAGGAGTGTTTGAAGAATTCAGTGTATGTTTGAATCTTGGCAGGTGTAATTGTACCTCTTTAAAGAATAGTGTTGATATTTGCCTTTCCATTCCTTTTTCCTCCTTAATGTCCATACATTATGCAGCTGAGGAAAACAAAACTAGCAGGAACTATTTAGTTTCAAAATATATGCATATGATGCCTGCCACTGGAAGGCTAGAGAACAGAAAGGTTTTATAATAAAATTGAAATGAGCTGTGGTCTCACTGTAGAGCTGTGATAGGAAATCTAGCTGTTAGTATTACAGCAGTACATGGCATGCTGCTTGACTCTACTGCAGTTCTAGCCCTCAGCAGTGGCTGAACTCTGATTACTCACAGTGTTGACACAAACTGGTTAATGCTTACAGAGTTTGAGAGTTACCATCAAAGCCCTGGAGAAGCAGAACAAGCTAGGGCTGCTATGGTGTTAGCAGATACAGCACTGCAAGGTTGGTTTGCAATTAGTGCATGGAGAGTGTCATCCTTATATACTGCAAAGTTGTAGTTCAAAAAAATGAGAATTTTATTTGGTTTTAATCAAATCCTTTCATGACCAAAACTCAGCATAAATGTCTTGCCAGAAAGCATTCTGCCTCTCTCTCTTTCCCAGCTTCTGTTTTCTTGAAACATAGCAATATCAGAACTGCTAACTAGGGACAGAGAGGGAGAGTAAAATATTAAAGTAAATTCCTTAGCAGTAACTAGCTCTAAGAAATTTGCATTAATGTTGTTTACGTTATTCTAAATTGAAAGTCACAAAGTGAATGTAGCATTAAACTCCCCTCAGAGCCATCCACTACTTTCAGAGAAATAATATAATTTCTCCAAAAGCATGTGATATTTTCTTTCCAGAGTTAGTAATATACCTACACATTTTGCCCTACCCCCTAGCTTACTTATCTCACCCACAGTTTTTTAACCTGATATGCTGTCCAGTCACTTGGTTCTTACTGTTGCTCTGTTCCTCTAATCCCTCTTCCACTTCAAGATGCAGATTTAGATTGGATCAAGGAAAACTCTAATTATGATAAGGATTTTTTCTGCTAAAACTTTGCAGCTTTCAGCTCAGTCAGAAGTTTATATCAGTTGTAGTATTAAAGTCAAAGAGCCTAAAAGAACTTTGATAGGTCACCTAGCCAGTGGTCTTGGCACAGGACAAGGATGGCAGAATACCAGTATCATTCATGACAGCATATTGTCCCCTGAAAAACCTTCAGCCATGAACATTCAATAGCATCCACAGGTAAACTATTGCAATGCTTAGCAGTCCTTTCTATTAGAACATTTTTCCTAATGTCTAACTTAAAGCTCCCTTGCTGAAAGTTAAGGCAATTACTTCTTGTCTTATCTACACTGGACATAGGCAACTGATTATCACCTCTCTCTCCGGAGCATGCTTTTATAATTTTTAAGACTATTATCAGGGCTTTCTTCAATTGCTTCTGCTACAAGCCAAAAACCTTCAATTAATTCACTCTTTCCTTCTATTTCCTAGATTTAGATCACTAACCACTTTGGTCTCCTCTGGACTTTTGTTTGCAGATCAATGTGTTTCTGATCAGCACAGAACAACAATTCTTTAAAATTTTATTCTTTGGTGTCACCGCAAAGATATAATAACCATGCCATTTTACTAAAATTCCCTTTTACTGGTGGCGAGAAAAGTGCAACAGATCTGAAAGAAACATATATGGAATAGTTTTTGCTACACATTGGTGATTTGGAAAGGAAATGTTTCTGTCCTGCTGTAGTTTATCAACAGTCATCCAACATTTAAAAGAAAAAAAAAGCTATTTTTCAAAGCTATTTTCCAAAGAAATGTTTATTTGGGCACCTGAATTAAAATAGGTTGACCAACTGATTAGATTTACCTCAATGATACACATTTCCTAGTCATTACTTTATTGTAATGGTATGTATAGGAGAGTTTTCTCATATAAGCTGTTGTTTGTACTGCACAAGTTAAAGCTCTGCAGTAAACCTCATTGATTTTAAATCATTCAGTAATGGTGTTTTCCATCACAGTTTAAAGTCTAAAGGTTGTTGAATTCTTTCCAGAGAGCAACACTGAATCTAAACTGCAGCATTACAAGATCCTTTAGAGTGAAAGGTAATCAAAGGAAATAGAAATTAGCTGCCACAATCAAAGAGGAACTGAGAAGAGAATACAGTTGCTACATCTGGAAAAATCCAAGGCAAAATCTGCCTCACTGTCAGAGGAAGAATCAGTAAATGGCTGCAGTGACCCAGGAGCCAGCTGACCTGAAATAGAAGTATCTATTCAGAGTCATGCTTGGAGTATTTCTAACTAACAAAGGATTCAGCCTTTCTCTGTTACTATTCTAAAGTTCCAATCTACTCTCCTAAAAGTATTTTTTTTTTAAATCTTCTGAATTTATTTGTAGACCCATTTGAGTCAAAAAACTGCCAATATATACAATAAAGCCATTCCTCTCCCCTAAGGAAATTGTGAAAAAATAATAATAACCAGAAAAACAATATATTAAAGCAAAGATACATTAGAATTTGGCCACACAGCAAGGGAAATACATAACCCAAGGCAAGGAATCCTCTTGATTACCCCTACAAATAAAAATAAAAAATCCTAAATTTGGAATGACAAGCCTTTCTGATCCTACAAGACAAATAACAAAATCTCATATTCCTATAACCATCAACCTGCATATTGCATATTTATTACAAGTTCTACAGATAGAAAATAACCACGTCTGCATAAGACTGCTAGTATACATTACTCATGCCCCTCAGAGAAACTACTGTGGTCCCTGGGGCTCAATGATGACCCACTGCCACTCCATGGCCATGTCACACCTGTGGGATCTACAGTGCCTTCAAATCACACGGGTCATAACAGCTTCATAGTGCTCATTCCTGATATTTCATTTCTATACCTTCCTTGCTTCTGTGGAGGAGCAATTGATACACCAAAAAGCTGTCATTCATTGAGACCTGAACAGCCTTGAGAGTCGGGAACCTTACGAAGTTCAATATAGTCAAATGTAGGGTCATGGACATGGGAAGAAATTGCCCCATGCACTAACATAGCTTGGGGCCTGACTTATTGGAAAGAGCTCCACAGAGAAGGAGGATCCAGGGAGCTACAGGCCTGTCAGCCTGCTTTCTGTGCTGGGGTAGGTAATGGAGCAGATCTTCAGTGGCATGTGCAGGACAGCCAGGGGATCAGACCCAGCCAACACTGGTTTGTGACCAACCTGATCTCCTTCTGTGAAAAGCTGACGTACTTAGTGGATGAGGAAAGGGCTCTGGATGTTGTATGTGGATTTTAGTAAAACCATTGACAAATTTTCTACATCATTTTCCTGCAGATACTGAGTGCTCATGGCTTGGACAGGTGCACTGTTCACTCAGTAAAAATCTGTCTGGATGGCCAGGCCCAGAGAGTGGTAGTGAATGGAGTTGCATTCAGGTCACTAGTGGGGCTTCCCAGGGCTTAGAATTGGGACCAGTCCTGCTTAGTATTTTTATCTAGTGCACTCTCAGTAAGTCTGCAGATGACACCAAGCCAGGTGGGAGTGTTGGTCTGCTGGAGGGCCAGAAGGATCTACAAAAGGATGTGGACAAGCTGGATCAATGGGCCAAGGTTCCATGAGGTGAAGTGCAGCGTCCAGCCCTTGGGTCACAACAGCCCCAGGCAGAGGACAGAGTTGCTGAAAAGCTGCCCAGCAGAAAATGGCCTCGGGGTGCTGGTCAACAGCAGCTGAACGTGAGCCAGCTGTGCCCAGAGGGCCAAGAAGGCCAGTGGCATCCTGGCCTGTATCTGCAATAGTGTGGCCAGCAGGACCAGGGCAGGGATTGTCCCTCTGTACTCAGCACCAGTGAGGTCACACTTTGAATCCTGTGCTCAGTTTTGGGCCACTCATGGCAAGAAGGACATTGAAGAGCTGGAGTGTGTCCAGAGAAGGGCAACGGAGCTGGTGAAGCATCTGGAGCACAAGTCCTGTGAGGAGCAGCTGAGGGAGCTGGGGTTGTTTAGCCTGGAGAAAAGGAGGCTCAGGGGACAGCTTTTTGCTCTCTACAACTACCTGAAAACAGGGTGTAGCCAGGTGGGGCCAGTCTCTTCTCTGTAAAAATGACAGAATGAGAGGAAATGACCTCAAGTTGCACCAGGAAGGCATAGACTGCGTATTAGGAAATATTTCTTCACCTAAATGGTTGTCAAGCAGTGCAACAGGTTGCCCATGGAGGTGGAGTCAACATCCCTAGAGGTGTTTAGAAGTCACGTAGATGTGGCACATAGGGACACAGTTTAATGGTCAGTTTGGCAGTGCTTGGTTAGTAGTTTGACTGCAGGATCATAAAAACCTTTGCCAACCTCAAAAATTCTATGATTATATGATTCTAATGCCTACATAAAACTCAAGGGTGGGTATCAAGAAGATGGGGCCAGACTTTTCAGTAGTGCCCAGCAACAGAACAAGAGATTATCACAAACTGAAAGACAGAAAGCTCCATTTAAGTATGAGTAGAACTTTCTTTACTGTGAAGTTAAGAGAGCAGTGGGATAATTTGTTCAGAGAGGTTACACAGTCTTCTTCCATGGATATTTTCAAAACCCACCTGGACCTGATCCCTAGCAACCTGCTGTAGGTGAACCTCCTTCAGCAGAGCATTTGGACTACATGGTATCCAAAGGTCCCACCTCAACCATTCTGTGACTTGGTCTAAAATTTTCCTTGGGAGCTTTCTTCCTTTCTATGAGTTCACTTCTCTAGATCAATGTCTAGTAATAAAAATTCCTCTGAACCTAGGCGCTTTCCCTAACCCATTCTACCTTCGCCAGTAACAGATACTGAAAGCATGGAAACTTTTCATTAACTGGCAGGATGAATCAGAAAAGTCTCTGACATTTGTGGCCAATTGTTGGCAGGAGGGGAGAAAGGTTCTGCAGCAGCACTACAGGCTTCTCCTTCCTTCCTGACTCCTAAGGTGCTCTCTTAACATAACAAGTACAATTATAGTGTATTTTGAACTTCCTATTTCGGCTAGTATCAGTGATGTCTAGTTGAAAAGAAAGAAAGAAAGAAATCACATCCAGAGAGGACTTGAGTCCTAGGAAAGTAAAGTCAGACATGTCATCTACTGGGCTACAAAGAAGGATTTGAGAAGTATTATTTAAATTAATATCTTCTTCTGAGGTGACGGGGGAGGAGAAGAAAATTTTAAAAAGTTCAGAATATCGCTTTTAATAAAATACTAAAAAGGCAGATGCGTCATTCTCCTTGGATATATAACTTGGTTCACTTAAGCTTTGTATGTGATGTCACTCTGGTGCGGGATAAAAATAAGGCTTATTCCACTAATCATTAATACTTAGAAAGCAGTATAAATTGAATACAAGTAGTACTACACTGCTGTCCCCTAAGAAATACACTGCCCGGTTTCCTTGGTGATTTTTCCCATGTCAGCAACAGATTATTTCTTAATTAAATTAACATTAAAAAAGGATTACATTTGTCGTTCCTCATCAGCAAGAGGCAAAGCGAACCAGTATGAACAGAACTACTCTTAAATTATGAAAACCTCCCCACATAAAGGAATTTGGTTCCAAAGATTCCATTGCTGAAGTATATAAAACATACTTATTAATATTTGAAAGATCCGTTAGAATACTTAATCAGCAAATATCTGACCAAATCTATTAATTGTTAAAGCATAATAATATGCAAATGTATGAGACAACATTCCATGTCATTATCTGCATATTTATAATGCACCATAGCTAGTTTCAATTGGCTGCTGCATTAATTTTTAGAAATGAGTTACTCATACATAGATTAATAACTTGATATTACTAAAAAACCCACAGATTTTTAGCCTCAGGCAAGCTCTTTTCATTTTAGTGGCTTTAAAATAGATAATTTTAGCAATTCATATTACTTACTACAGAGAAATTGTATCCTAATGATATCATAATAGGATTAATTATCTTTTTGAAACATTGCAACTGCAAATAAATTCATGCATATCTGTTTTAAAATATCCCAAATTTTGTCACAAAGTACCTCTGAAACTGATGAGTTTCACCTAAGGGTTTTCAAGAAATTAATAGATACTCTAGGGCTAAAACCTCTTTCCAGATAATGAATCCCTGCTAAAAGAAATAGATCTCTGTAGAGATCTGCCTGGGAAAATACTGTAAGAGGATTTCTCCTTCAGTTCTATGACTGAAATAAGATTAATACAAAAGGATCACCAAAAGAAAAGAATGTTAATTTATTAATAACTGGGTTTTTAAAATTATTTTCATTCACATTGTTCCCATGCAGATGGGAACAATGTTTCATAGCTGTTGTCTTTTGTGGAAAACACTGTCTTTAGTTTTCCAGCGCTATGTGTTTTAAAGAAGAGGATGATTTAAGGTCACTGCCCACTTCTGCAAAACCTAACCAACAGTTGCTTTCTCCTTTTATGCAGTTACACTGTAGACTCACTCTGAACCACAGATTTAAAAAAAAAAAAAAAAAAAATTTAAAATTATTAAATACTTTCAATTGATTGAACCAATTTAATACTAAAGGCGCAGAAAAAAAATCCATAGAAAATCCTTTAGTGATTAGGTAATTTCTCCTTGCATTAAGCAGAATTCTACATAATATACAATAAAGCATGTTTCAGGAAGCAGCTGCTTCAAGGAACCCCAAAAGAAAATTGCAGTTTGAAAAAGAAGCAAGACGTCACTCTAAACCAGAGGACTTTGAAAATGAAAAGCATAATAATGTATGTTCTTTCTTTACTTGACTTTTTAGTGTCAACTAAAGGATGACTTTAGTTTTTTGACTTTCTTTACTTTTCTCTTTACTTGACTTTGTAGTGTCAACACCAAATTTTTGTCATTCGCATTGGACATTGTCACCACAATTTAAAATACTACAATTCAGCACTTCAATTTTTGGAGAATACAATTCAAATATATTTTAAAAATTCAACTTTGGTATCTCAAGCAGGACAGCCAAAATAAAATGATTCAAAATTCCTTTTCAATATTTGAGATTGTTTCACACTATTATCCAATTTTTGAAGCAGTTTAAACACCATCTATATTATATTTTTGCTTCTCATCCATTGTAATAGCACTGGAAAAATCTGGATTTTATTCTCCCCTTTCCCTTTGTCCATTGCAGGTAAGTGAAATTGGGATTGGTTAATTTGCAATGACTGCCTTTTTATATAGAATATAAAATACAGAAATATAAGAATTACCACTTTATTTAATCCTTAATAATGTGGAAAAAAAATTTAAAGTTCATTATTTCTTATTTCTCAGAAGAAAAGTATCTCTGTTACTAAGCCCACCTTTTTCACCCCTGTTAATATAATTAACTTTAATTGCACTTTCTATGGAAGTAAGGAACCCCTATATCTTGAACAAAATTAGAGAGACTTTATACCCAAAGTGGCAACCACACAATGTTTAGGTTACAACACTGGCACAGTCATATACACCATCATATAATTGCTTCACAAACTTCTTCCTGAGTGATCACATATTTAATTTCCCTATTGTATGCCTCTACTCTAGCAAATCAGGGCATGCACTGCAAATGAGAATAGATCTTACTTAAATTTCAAACAAAAATAAAATGAAGTTATTATTTATCCAGGTAGTATGTAACTATTGATACTAAAGTAAATTTGTTTTATCTGCCCTGGATTGCTGGTAAGATAGCTGAATACAAGGAAGATGGAAGGGTGGTTGATCTCAGTATTTTGAGATTTATTTCCTCTAAGAATTCATGCATTCCTCTTTTTTTGTAATGGATAGAGAGTACCATTTTAAGCATAAACTAATTCAGAGTTGTTGACTGAAAAGAAAACAACAGATAAACCCCAAGACAAAGCAACATCTTGTTCCATATGCATATACAACAATGTACATTGCATAAAATTCCGGTGAAATGCTGCAATTTGTTAAGTACCTCAATTCATTTTAAAGGGACAATTATATTCTCATTAATGGGAGAACAGATCTGAGATTAAAGAAATAAAGTTTAAGATAGAAAAGGCTAGATAAAGGAGATCAAGCTTGTTACACGGGGACAAAATGAGCAACCTGTAATAGCAGGTAACATTTCTGCAATTGAGACTGATACTATTTTCATAGACTTCACAAGGAATAGAACAGTGGTATTCAACTCTGGCAATATCCGTTCAAAGTAAAATTATGTCATTTCTACACATCATATGAAGTACATAAGAACTGTGTTACGCAGCATATAAAGTCTGAAAAACCTTCTCTCAGTAGAATTTTGTTTTGTTTGTTTCATTTTTTAACTATAACATTTGACAAAGAGGAGGCAAACAACCACTCAACCTAGAAATCACCTCTGGATAAATTAAGCTTTGGGTGACATCTCGAATAACATAAATTCATTGAGAAAGTCTGGGAACATATCTCAGCTGAATATAATTCAAATTCCAAAGCAGGGGAAGAAGAATTCCAAAGAATATTGAATCCAAACAACAAAACTGAATCAAGTAGAGGTGATAAATTACTCAGTAAATGTAAAACAATGCTGTCTGGCTACAGACATTCTAGGAGACAGCTTAATCAGCCAGACACACAGCAATTAGGGGCAGAACTGGAGTAAAGTGGGCCTTCATGTGATAACATTTAACAGCATGAGCCTTTCTGAAAAAGCAGTCCAAGAAAATAGTTCAGGAAAATTCAGCTGTTATGATAACAAAAATAATGCTGCCAGATAAAAGCAGAGATGAATGTACAAAAATTATGCAAGCTGTTTCTGAAATGAGAGGAAATAATAGTATTAATAAGATAACATATAGTGTGAAACCAAAGGAGAAAAGGTAGGAAGGAATGGCAGAAAGCAATACTTGTATTGAATCCTAGATACTTGAACTACAGATGAAATCAGTTACTTTTCATCTGGATATGTAAAGTCTTAAAAAGAGAAGAGCAGATTACTGACAAATCAAATAGGAAAACTTGAAAATTTGAATCTCAAAAGACAGCTGAGCACTTCAGTTCCTGTACTCTGCTTAAGAAGATGTAGCTCGTTGAAAGAAAAAAAAATTTTTAAATGTATAAAGGAGGGTGTATCTGAGCTCACACCCATCTTCTCAATATTAAATAATACTGTCACTCCGGATCTAGAGCCCACTCCTAAAAAGAAACATCATATAGGCATATTTAAAAACACCATGAGAAAATAAATTTAATTAAAATGTCTTAATTTTTTTGAGGAAGCACTAAAAGATAGCAGTCATGATTATGTTTTCTCCTTCAGCATGAGATGGATTTCCAGAACCCATCTTCAGTTCCTGCAATTAAAAGGAAATTCCATCTCTCAGAAATACATTTAGAGAATATTTTATCAACACTGCAAGATGTTTCTCTGTGGACACAGTTGCAGGTGAATGAATATTCCAGTGTTCAGTTTCAAAGCTGGAGCGTTTGTAAAAAAGTTGTTTTGTAGCACAGTGTTTATTTCCATAATGTCATCATCTTCCTACTTCACTTTTCTGAGTGAATCCTTAGAAGTCCTAGAGATGATTAACCTCGTGCACAAACTAGCAGTTACTGGTGAGCTGGAGAGGAAGTTCAGGCTTTTTAAACCGGGGCTGAGCTGTCAAGCTGACTGACAGCAGAACTCCACTGATGGCTTGCTTTCTGTTCACCATCCACATACTCTCCTCTACTTCAGACACAGCAGTGTTGGACCATGTGGAAACATTGACATAAGTGTGGTTCCATCTTGTCTAGTCTGTATTTCATTACGTAGTAGAACAGTATAACATCATGCTTCTGGTGTATCACATACGAAATAATTTCCAAAAGATATCCTTAGACAGTTGGCAGATTCTCAGGAATTTCTCCCTCTCTTTCAGCCTACAGCGCTCTTATATAGTTTTCAGGGAAAGTAAGTCACCCTTGTAAGTTTGGAGCAACAAGATGATGTCATGCCACTTGTACTGCGTTGACCTCCCTCGGCTGGCTGCCAGAGGTTTACCAAAATGCTCCCTTCCTCCACATTCTCAACAGGATTTGAGGAGAAAACAAGACAAAAAAGCTTATGGGTTGAGGAAGAGATAGGGAAATCAGTCACAGGCAAAACAGACTTGACCTCGGGAAATCAATTAGCAATTAAAAATAGAGTAGAATGGGAAAAAGCAAAGAGAAAAACTAGAACACCTTTATCCCAGCCTTAGGCTCAACTTTGTTCCTTCATTCTAAATTCTTCTTTCCACCCTGCTATGAGTAACACAGAGGCATAGGGAATGGGGATTCTGCTCAGTCTGTAACAGCTCCTCTCTGCTGCTCTTCCTCCTCACACTTTTTTCCAGGTCCAGCATGGGCTCCTTGATGAGAGGTAAAGTCCTTTAAGAACTGACTACTGAGCCTCCCCAGGCTGCATTTCCTACTACAAGTCCCTCTGGAATTTACACACACTACCCCTCATCACTTCACCAAAACTGTAACAGAAATTCCCCAAAATTATTCTGCTCTCTAGCAACGTTCAGTCCATGTTTTACCTATTAACTCCCCCAGCTACTATCCTTACCTTGAAGTCTTTCAAATTCTTAAGTCAGGCACCAACAAAATGACTGTGGTCTATTGACTTGGCTGGCCATCACATGTGCATCAAGCTGCTCTGGTCACTGTCCCTGGTCAACAGGACAAGGGCAAAAGATACAACAAAAAGATCATGGGTTAAGATAAGGACAGAGAGACCAGCCAGCAATTATAATTATGGGCAGAGCAGACTCAGCTAGGGGAAATTATTTTAATTCATTGTCCATTAGACCAAGTAGAATAATGAAAATTAGGAATAAATCTAAAAATATCTTCCTTCAATCGCTCCAGCTGGTTCAGCTTCGCCTCTGACTCTTCTACTTTTTTACTCCCAAGCAGTGCAGGAGTATGGGAAACAGGACATGGGTATGTTCATAACATTTTGATGACTCTTCCTTCCCACACTCTTCCTCTGTTCCAGCATTTGGTCGCTTCCATAGAACAAACTCCTTCATGAACCTCTCCAACATGGATTCTTTCTGTGGACTGCAGCTCTTCACAAACTCCTCCAGCACCATGGACCCCTTCCATGAGGTGCAGTCCTTCAGAAACAGTTTCAGAGTAGGTCTTCCATGGACTGAAGCTCCTTCCAGCAAACTTGCTCCAGCATAGGCTTCTCCCTCCGTCAAATCACAGATCCTGCCAGGAGCCTACACCAGCATAAGCTCTCTCCACAAGGTCATAGCCTTTTTGGGAATCCACCTGTTCCACTGTGGGTCTCCTCCACAGGCTGCAGGTGGATTTCTGCTCCACCCCGGACCTCCGTGGGCTGCAGCTGCCTCACCATGGGCTGCACCACACATTGCACAGAAATCTCAGTTCCAGCACATCAAACACCTCCTCCCCCTCCCTCCCCACTGACCTCGGTGTCTGCAGGCATATTTTTCTCACATTTCTCTCACCCCTCTCTCACACAGCTGCCATAAAGCATTTTTTGACCCCTCTGATATGTTATCACTCAAGAATCACCAGCTGGGCTGATAGGCTCAGCTGTGGTCCTCATTAGGTCCATTACAGACGGCTGTGTATGACATGGATCAGCTCCTCGTGTCCTCTCATGGAGGCCAACCCTGCAGCGCTCCACCACCACCATGAAACCTTGCCACTCAAATCAAATACACCATGCAAATTGGCTGTTTCATGTTCATTGTGCCAAATCCCAGGACTGCCTACAGTAGGTATTATCACAGTGAGGTTCTGTGAGCACTCATGGAAGTCATCCAGATAAATCTGTCATACACCAGTGAAAAAGCAAGATTCTTTTGAAGAGTGGTGCATAATGCAAATCTGCATATTGTAGATTCATAATACCAAATAAATTACAATCTCAAAAGTCACAAAATGCATTGCAAAAATTTGTAGATTTTATACTTTAAGTGAAACTATTGGTCAGTTAATGACCTTATCACTAAACAGAGTGTTTAATTGAGTTTTGAACTGGCAGTACTACAGCAAGTTCCTCAAAAATCAATCCAATTGATTTCCATTTATACCGTTGCAGTTTTACAATGGGTCAAGTTCTTATTTTCAAGCAGATTAGAGATGCAATTCAGTCCAAATTTTCTCTTTATTTCCTTGGCCTTATACAAATATTCCACTTGCACCAGCCCTTTTTATGAACCCTTCAAAAGTTTCTGTTTAAACCTCTTTTCAAAAGAAAATCAGGATTGTTACAAAAACCATAGAAACTCAAATTTGGCAAGTTTGGAAAATTTGGGCTCAGAATTTGCAGCTTAAATAATTTCAATTTTTTTAATATATATATTATATCTTCTATATATGTACACATATGTATACACACTTTCTATATGAATATTGCAATATTTATTTGTTCTAAGTACAATTAAGTAATAGAGGGTATACTGTACCTTACATATATATATGTATATATCTGCACCCTTTATAGATCTACAAAGATAGACATATATATCCTATACAGAGAGGTAGGTATAAACCCTATAAAGTGTCTTTACACCCTATAGTACATAATTGTACTGTGAACACCTAAGCATTTCAATACTTACGTTTGGAGTTTCTAATAATGGGAAATAAGAATGTTGGTTTTGCTCTTTTCTCCATTCGTTAGCATGGGCAACAAGCTTATTTCAAGTATTTAAGCCAAGGAGAAGCTCTTGTTTCCTGTGGCACATAAGCAGCAGCCTGTCAGTTCCCATAAAAGCATGACAGCTTTGGTTCAAAACATATTTCCACAGCAATCAAAACAAGCATGATAAATCAGCCAACTTGGCTCAAATCAACCATTTTTCATATATGCAAGAGGATGGAGCAAGCCTGTCCCCCAGAAAACTTTCCACTTTAGGCTTTGCCATATTGTTTCTTTAGGGGCTCTTTTAAATGAAGAAAGCAAAAGATATACAGGCAGTCAAATACATGTATAAAGCACATCATTAGGCTGCTTACCTTGCAATATATAGTATTCTAGTGCAACTGAGACTTGTGGTGACACAGCATTTCGGAAGCAAAGCTGCTGCAGAGAGGTGAAAGGGTAGAGACAGGCAAAGACAAAATCTTGGAATATGTTAAATAACTCCAGTATAGGTGTGCCTGTCATGGATTTCCAGCTAGGATAAGGTAGAACGGATGGACAAACACCTGAAGCTGATTTGCATGGTCCTACAGAGGCTGATTAAATAATGTAGATTGCTGTAATATCTTAGGAAATGGCATTATGCTAGTGGATGTAGACTTTGGTAATAAGTGATTTAGACATTCGAAATATCTCAAGCTGAATATAGAGTGACTGTTAAGACTGTGCATTCCCTACAAACTGTAAAGCCAGTAGAATTCAAATTATCACTACAAAATCTTGCTAAACAGCAAATATTCCCCTGAGGGTTGATACAGGCCGGCCTTAAGGTGATTAAGGTTGCAGGAGCTGTCTTGTACATTTCTCAGAGATTGGTACAAGGAACTGACATTTCTTGGGCAGTTTATCTCTCTCGCAAATATATATGGAAACCTAGACTAGATATGGAAATCTTCAGAATGGGAAATATGTAAATAAATTGGGTAGTATACATACTGTACAAGCAGGTACAAAACTATTGGAATGTTTACCAAAGCTTCATTCCCTGAATTCAATTTTCCTGAATAGCAAGTACAGTCCCTTATATCCTCTTTAACATCCAGATACATGTCATAGATATAAGGAGTTAGAAAACTCCTGCACACTGTAAATAGTAAAGTGGAAATTCTGACTGTGCTTAAGTCCATTCTCATCAAATGGTAGGATAAGATAGCGAGCTTTTGACAAGTGGTGGTAAGGCTTGTAATGATTTAGATAAATGGTCCAAGGCCATTCCCAAATATAACATGGTAAGGCTTTAGAAATCAATACAACCAATAATGGCAGGAATAAAATAATAAATGCTGCTATACATACTTCCACCCACAATACTTCACACACAACATGAAGATAATGTATAACACGCATTTCCCTGATGGAAAGAGAAATAAATAAATACCATTATCTCACCATGCTCAAGACAGCTAACTGGACTTCTATTTGCAAATTCTGCTTTGTATTGGACTATTTAATGTATTTCTCTAGCTTTAATTTATTCCCAAAGTGCTTGGTAGTACTCAGGAGTTTGCCAGAAATTCTGCACCAAAAGGCAAAGATCTTCTCACATTGTAAGAAAAAAGTTTAGGACATAACCCCAACTGCTTTTTTTGTGGATATGTCTTTGACCATTATGTTAATTACCATTCTGGTAATTAACATTATTTTTTTTTTTTTTTTAATCCATAATTTTAATCCTATTCTGCTACCTTTTATTTGCAAGTCAATGTGATCACTCTCTATGAAATTCATAGTTACTTGATTACTATCCTACTCCTATTCCTATCACTATCCATGTGAGAAGCTTAAAAAAAAATGAGATCTGGTCTTGTACAACACAGAAGACATTCAGCCCTTCAACAGGGCTGAAGGAACAAGAGTATTTCCTATAGTTTAGGGTGCCTTTAGTGAAATGGGCTTAGAGACCTGGAGAGGACCTTGAATGTGAATCACCATTTGAAAATTAAAAGAAGGTGTTTATTCACACACAAGGTTAAAGTAACTTAAACCATTTAAAGATCTTTCTTTCCTTTGTTGACTTTAGCTCTGCTGTGGCAAAATGTTCTGAGGATAAAAGGGACTGACAAGCAGAGAACAGAAAATAAAACATCCCAAGAAAACCTTACTTTGCTTTTAAGATGGTATATATGGCTTTTGTTATGTTTAAAAGACTTGACAATGATTTGCAGAGGCAAGAAATCTTTTAGGCCTGTCTTAAGAAAGTCAGTGGCAGCAGTGTACCTCTCTCTAATGCAGGATTCCTCTGAAAATAAACAGCATTTGTTATCTTCTTAAAAAGAGATGTTAAAATATACAGTTAAAAATCTGATCCAGTATTTCCTTCTGCTGTTAAAATACTAACAGAAGGGATACATTTTCAAAAGAGCTAAAAGCTCAAGTTCAAAGAAGTGGTCATTACCAGATTCCTTGAAAAAGCCTTTTTTTTGTTTAATCTCCATTGGCAAGTATTATCTGAACACTTCCCTTGACCAGTTCTACCCATGCTCTCCTGAGTCGTGTTAAGTGCACACACACACAAACATGAAAAACGAGCTCTGACAAACTACTGTCAGTGAAAGATGAGCAGTTAAGAAATAATGTTATTTCTTAAAATGTCTCCAATGAGTGAATTTATTGCTTTTCGTTAAAATACCATACAGCTCAAATATCTTGTTAAAAATAGAACAGAATGTACTATTCTATTAAAAATAGAATTAAATGTACTTTTTAACAGTTTCAAAACTTAAAAAAAAAATCTGCATTTCTGACAAAACTTATACCTTCTACAGTTAGGGCCCGTGGCCCTGTGGGATATGGTATTCATCACCTCCTCCTGGTCCAGCCATTTTTACAGCCCAGGCCCTCCTTGGGCACCAGTCACACAAGGAATCAGGAATTCCTCTGAGACTACACCCGGCTGGAGGAGGGTATTGGGTTTAAAGGAGATATGGAAGAGGACCTTTGACTCTCTCTGGCTTTCATTCCCCTGCTCTCCCACCACCTGCCCCACGCTCGGCACCTAACCCACCCTCCCTCTGCGAGAGAGAACGCTCCACCCGTGCGCCCTGCGCCAAGGGGCGGAGTAACTGCACAGGAAGATACCACGGCAAGAGCGAGTATCACGGCACTATCAATGTCTAAAGTTTCTTGAATCAAGTGTCTTTAGATTTGCTTCGTCACTGTGATAATTATAATCCTGACTTTGAAAAAAGAATGCATTTAAAAAGTTCATTTTAGGGTAAAAAAGTATTAAAAAGCAGCTATAGCATCCCATGTTCTATATGAATCTAATAGGCTCCTATCATTTTTATTCTGATCTCTTGTCTCCCCCCTATAAGCATGAACAACTTAGATATTCAACATCAGGCTATTTTAAATCAGGAAAGACATGTTAAAAACATATTTTCTAATGAAGTACTGAAGAAAATACCTACAAAAAACCCATTTTGTTGTGCTGGTTTTTTTTTTTCTTTTTCCTTTTACATCTATTAGAAAGTAATTGCTATCCTAAAAGCCTATTTTACAAAACTATTACCATGATCATAGATTTCAGCCTCATAAAACAATCCTATTTTTTAAACATAATAATATAAACAGTCAAAATGGGTAATAATGGGGATGACACACTTTAGAAGATTTTACTGATCCAACATTATTTGGTGCTTGTATGCTGCTAACATATAATTTATAAATCTATGTCCTTTCTGAATTATTAATATATTAATTATAACAAATAACTGACTTTGCCAAGAACTGCATAGATAAATAACTGATAAATTTCCAAAGGGGAGATAATATATTTATTATGCATGAACAGTGGTAGCTTAAAACATTAAAGCAAAACTACTATAAAATGAAATATAAATGGAAAAATTTGGTGCTCAACAGAGATAGGAAATAATGATTAAGTAAAAATAAAACTGTCAAGTCTCTTACTCTTCATAAGGCTTAAGATAAATCTAGTTAAGGGAAAAACCCAAAGAGTTTGTCAATTAGCAGTGACAGTGATGCATTTTTTTTTTCACCAGAAAACAGCGATAAATACGATTTACAAGTGCCATAACGTCACAAGGCCTGTAAAAGAAATCGGTGGGAAAACAAAGTGAGTAATGAAAATTGAGATACTCTTGCTACAATATTTTTCTCTACGTTCCCAAGTCATGTAACTGTTGAGGATCTGTAGAAAATAGCCCCTTTATCTCACTCTGTCTGTGATACTTGCCTATGTTCCTTAAATGAACTGTAATTTTGTGGTAAAAGAATTCCTCTAAACAGGTGTGTTATGGCTGACCACTTTGTGGCTATAAAAAATTTGTTCACTTTTTTGTTTACATACTGCTGACATCTAATGTAGCTGTGCTCATTGTACCTTTTCTGTAGCATTCTCTGGGGAAGCATGCCCTGGCCAGCGCCTGCTTTTGGGCTTCTACTGCTCCTGCTGTGGGATGTGTGTGACAAGGACATGTCTAGGTATACAAAATTTCAACAGAGTGAATGAATATCATCCAGAGCTTTGACCGATGAAACCAGGAAAGTGAGTATATGCTACTGGGCACTGTACACAAAATGGGATTATCTCCCATCTCTATAAAATAATTACTTCCCCACTACTGAAACACTGAATTCCAAAAACTCTAGAAGAATATAGGAACCTTAATAATTTCACTTGAGTTTGGACAAAAAAATTTAACCTTCTGTTGTAAAAGCACACTTTTATCTTGTTTATGTTGTAGGACACTATTCCTTACTTTTATTTTCTTTTCTTTTTTAAGATTAACTCTTCACAGAGGAAATAATTCAGTAGCACTGTAATACAGGTGTTTCAGCACCAAAAGAAAAACTTCAAAACAACTCCAAAAAATCTCAAACATGGGGCAATCAATACTGCAGTGCAAAAGGTAAAATAAGATCTGGTTTTTTTTAAAGGTGCCTTCCTTACATTTGACATTTCTTCAAGCAATCATTTGTTTCTGAATTCTTATTACTGCATGCATATATTTTCCTATCTTCTCTTAACTCCCACTGAATTTATCAGAGTTTAGCGTATTATCCCTCTACAAGGTCAAAACTCTCTGATCTATCAGAGACCGAAGTCTCATGGAACTACTTTTACAGTGCTGAATCATTACTGTCTAAATATACTATTTCTCAACATTTAAGTTTAAATCACAGTTTTTGTTATCTGTACCAAACAGAAAACCTGCAGGTATTGCTTGTAGGCTTAAATTTATAATAGAATTTAATGAAACAATTTTTTCTAACCTGTGTATACCCATTGTTAGGGGTTGCTGTCCTCTCTCCTAGGTCTTTTCCACTCTCCCATCCCTTCTTTTCTTCTGCAGGTAAATGAGTAAATGGGTTCACCAAGGTCATCTTCTCTTTCTTTTCCTCCCTGCAGGCTTAGTTGTGTTACACCTGAGCCCCCCACCACTTTATTCACTCACCTTTTTCTTAACTATTCTTTCATTACTTCCTTCAATTTCATATCCCTATGTTTCCATTCTTCCTTCTTGTCTTTGCTTATCATGTGTAGTCATTTAATAAACAGGAGTTAACAGAAGAATATGGTCTGAACATAACAATTTCTATCAACTTAGGAGCTTCTATAAGCAGTTGAACACCCCTGTAAGACCTTATTTTTATATGCTTTGTGTAGATATCTTGTGTTCTGTTTCCTACACTAGCCTGAAGAAAGACTTTTTCCACTGTTTAACCTGTAGGGTCTTTTTATCTGCAGTGAAAGTGTAGCTCTTCATTTTCCTAAACGAGGAGGTGATATACATCAAGGCAAACAACAACAAAAAAAAGTATCACGGCTTTATGCCAAAGGCAAAACATGCATATATGCCAAATCATATTTTGTCTGACAAATTTCTCAGTAGAAAATACAGCATTAAATCAGATCTCAAGATTGTAGCTGTCTGATTTCTTAGACAATAGAATTACAGACATTAAAGATAAGACATTAAATTAAGTTAAACTAAATCCTATATATTATTTTTGTCCATGAAGAAGCATTGCAGTTTTTATGGAAACCTCCAGTTCTGATTTTAAAATAGCATCTGCAAATGCATTCTCAGTGTCTTGACTAACACAGTTTTTAGCCAGATTTCCGTTACAAAGGTGGATGAATAATTCATTTTTATTCATGCAGCTAACAACTTGGTCTTTATCTGTTCATGAACTTTTCATGAAATTGTCTGCACTCTTTAAGTGGAACCACTCGAGCCACAGTACAGCATGCACTTCCTCCTCCCCATGTACCCTTCAATGATGAATGCTCAGGCTTGAAGATCTGCTTATTAATTGTAGATCTCTAATGACATTGTTGCGATTCTATGATTTATGTAACCAGCACTGCATAATGTTCAAATCTGAAAATCAAATAAATAAAGAGAGACTTGGTTTTGGCCGACATACAACCACTCAAGCTTAAAATTCAATTTAATCAGCATTCACACTAGTAAGTACTGAAACTTTTGTGAAAATTAAATAGGAATAAGATGGTTCATTAAGGAAATGGCATAGTCCACCCTATTCTTCAGCATTAACCTTGGAAATCTGCTTTTCCATGTGAAGGTTTTTTTCTTCAAATTAATACAAAGCCAAGACTTCTGAGAAGACAAAACATGTTATTTTATCTTATTAATTTTTTCATACTCTCTGCACAAGGTTTACAGAAAATAAAGGTGTGGATTTTTTATCCATTCTCTTTTCTACAGTTCAGTTTATGACATCTATTTTTTTCTGCTACATTATGGCTATCAAATAAAAGCTGAAATACTTCAGAACTAAATCAACAGTTCTAAATCAACTACTATCTATCCTCCATCACTGCATGCAATGCTTTCTTTGGTTTTGGTTTTGTTTCTACATAATAAACCTTGTCCTGCTTTTCTTGGCCAGAATTGAATCCGTAGAGCTACTAACACTCTTCTTATCAACGGCTGTATGTTTCTACAGCAGGAGAGCAAAATATACTGTCCGTAAGACAGCTCTAAGACACCATTTTACACCTCGATTCTGCAATGGAGGTTACTTCCTCCTTCACTATCTTCTCCTGCTTTACGTTTTCCATTGCTATTTTGGTGCAATAGGTGTATTTCAGTCTCACTGAAGGTGAGTGGCAGTTTCCTACGTAACCTGTAGCCTCAGATCACAGTGATGTATATGACACCTTGTCGAGTTCCATTGCGGGGAACTGTAGACATTTCTTTTAAAAACGGATGGTCGGGAACGAAATGAAGCCAAACGAGGCAAACCTTGTATCTGAGAACCATTTATTGACAACAAAAAGGAGAAGGAAAAGGAGTTGCCCAGGTGAAAGTGGGCTAGAAGAAACAGAAGAGAAGAAAGGAAAATGATAAAGGACTGGCGGAGAGGAAAGAGAGGGAACAGAGAGAAAAAGAGGGTGCTACCCCCAGTCAGGGCAGTGCAGCGGGTGTCCGGGCGGCAGGGGCTGTGTGCCCGCTGCCTGCCCGTGCCCGGGCTGCGGCTCCCGGAGCGGCGCGGCTCCACGGGCGCGGCTCCCGCGGCGGCGGCACCGGACACGCGGGGCGGGGGCGCTCGG
>VZRO01002484.1:984871-1019996 GCA_013397915.1 Daphoenositta chrysoptera
GAACAGTAACAAACCCCAGCTTGCGAGCAGCAGCGCAGTTGGTTTTTATACCCCCTGGCCTCTCCCAAAGCCTGCCCACTAACAGGGAGCCATTGGTCCAGTCCAACCTTTCTGTGCCGTCCATTGGAGGCGACCTTATCGCGGCCAGGTTGGAGAGGGCCCTCCGGAGTGTCCCTAGTGCCCGCCTCATGGGAGGTGTTGACAGACGAAGCCTTGGCGGAGACCAGGCTGCTTCTGGCTGCCTCCTGCCCGTGGCACACGGGCACCCTCCGCAACATGCCTCGGACAGCCATTGCTGAGGCAAAACAAAACTGAATTGGCTCCTCGCACACCTCACATAACCTAAGCAAACTAAGTCACAAATAATACTTTTAATCACCAGTCTGGATTATAATCCTTAAATTTACTTATCTAGTAAAAATCATATATTTCCCTTCATTGGCTCCATATTTGATTGAAACTGTCTAAAGAATTTTGTGAAACTATTTTAGAAGTTTTATGCAAGTAGCAATATAATCCTGCTTGCTTAAGAAAACTCGGGAGTGCTTTTAAATAATTCTCCACGTATTAAATTCTAAAATTTAAAATCAACATTATATATATAATTTGAGGTAATAAACATACAACATCCATTAGCTACTATTCATCATCAATTATAATAACAAGTTTGAGGATTCCAAATATAAACACACTATGAATATTAACTTGTAGCAAATTTTGCATAAATTCTAATATCAAAACAGAACAAAAAAGGACTAGAACAACATGAGTAGGTAGTCAGCGTGTAAACATCACTTTTCATTAATAAAACAACCTTTGGGAAAATTCATTTGATTATTCAGGGATAATTCAAGGAAGACTTCTCTAAAGAAAAAGAATGAGGGAAGTGGAGGAACACATAGTAAGAGTTAGAATTGAAAAATATTTTATGAGCAATAATTTTTACTTATTCTTTTAGAAAAGGCATGGATATATTTTCTCATGTTGGATATGCAATATAATTACCAGCTGTGTTATCTCTTAATTTATCAGAAACAAAAGTAAATCAATGATGGCAAATTGTGTAATATGCCACCATAAAAAGTACTTTATTTTCTCCTTAAAATTTTTGGACTCAATGACTACAAGGGCTAAATGACACTCTCTAGACTATATTTTAGGGCTGAATTGAACTGAACTTCAAAATTTCCGTTCCCTAGCATAAATCCCAAAGTTCAGTCAAATGCTTGGATCTCCAATACAGAACAGAGAAAAGTCAGTGCATTTATCACAGAAAACTAAACACAGATTTACTGCATGGAAGCTCAGTATAATTAATAGCATGAAAGCTCTAAATTGACATTTTGTCTCACATTACCTCCAGGCAAGCTGTTTCATACATGTCAGACCTGAGTTTTTCTATTTTTTTTTTTTTTAATTTTTCCCCTTTGAGAGCACATACCTACAGCTAATGTTTGAAAGAATCAGAACAGGCTCAGTATTTTCTAAGACACTGATGCCCTTTAACTTAAAACATAGCATTATAACATATTCACCTGATAATTTCTTCAGGAGACGAGATGAGGGGAGGTTTCAAACCAAGAAGCAACAGTGAAGAAAATGGTCACTTTCTACCCTACAAAATATGTTCCGGAAAAAAGATCAGGATTATTTTGTTCAGAAGATTTCCTCAAACAATGTTTCTTGTTTCAATAAATATTGATGCGCTTCCTAAAAATACTGTAAAATCTAAATTCCAAATGAATTTTGGAAGCAGGATTCAGAAGTCTGATTATCCCCTTCTTGGATTCATGTCTCAGCACTAAATTACAGAAGGGATATAGATAATTCCTGGAGAATGATGCTTGCTGTCTTTCTGATGAGAAAGATTTTTGCACATTTCAGGAGAAGGGGATAGCAGTTAGATGCACGATAAGATGTTTTTCCATCCTTTAAGCTAGAGGTGGTAGCACTCTTTGAGAACTCAGAAACATGCAGAGAAATCACTCGGGTCTTCGCAACCGCTCTTAAGCACTGTTAAATAAAAAATGGACAGGTCAACATCACACCTTAAAACAAAACAAAGCATTAATCGTGCAAGACCATCTTCAGACATTCACTGAAAAAACTATTCACTCCAGACCTTATTGGAGACCTGGAATTAATTACTTTCTAGATGCTGTTTGGCTTCAGGTGGAACCTATGAAGTTTCTCAGGCTATAGCAAGCGAGGAGGCAGAACCCTTATGCAAACAGAAAGCCTTAATGAAATACAAGGAGTGCCTAGAAGCAGAAGGAGAGTTAATGGATATAATAGGTTTATACATCTCATATACACAGATCACCGTGTATTATGTCTAACTAATTTATTAGACATAGGGTCACAGATGATACCCTCAAAGACAGGTTCTGACTCATATTTATCCAACACTTCAAGTAAATAAATATATTATCATATATTCATAATTGTGCATATCTAGTTCAAAAATTTTTCTTTAAAATATTTTGTAAAGGTGACAGAAGACCATTCCAAAATTAATGGATAGAATACAATATTTGTTGGCAGGGACTAGAATGATCACCTAATCCACTTTCTTGACCAATTCAGAGTTGACCAAAATATAAAGTTTGGTAAGCACATGGTCCAAATGACTTCTTTTAAGGCACTGACAGGCACAAAGCATCAACAATGTCTCTAAAAAACCTATACCAGTGTTTGACCACCCTTGCAGAAAAGAAATGTTTTCTAATGTTCAATCTGAACTTCCCCTGATGCAGCTTTGAACCATTTCCATGTGTCTTGTCGTTGGATCCCAGGGAGAAGAGATCAGCACCTCTCTCCCCACATCCCCTGCTCAGGAAGGTGTACAGAGCAACGAGGTCACCCCTCAGCTCCTTCTCTCCAAGCAAGACAAACCCAGAGCCCTCAGCCGCTCCTCACAGGATGTGCCTTCCAGCCCTGCCACCAGCTCTGCTGTCCTCCTCCGGACCCTTCAAGGACCTGCCCGTCCTTCTCAAGCTGCGGGGCCCTGCACAGCACACAGGGCTCGGGGTGAGGCCGCACCACGGCTGAATCCAGCGGGATGATCCCGGTCACAGCTGGTGCTGCTGTGTCCGATGCAGCGGGGATGGGGTTTGCCCTCCTGGCTGCCCGGGCACACACTGCTGCTCACACTGAGCTGCTGCCCACCAGCACCCCCGGATCCCTTCCTGCAGGGCTGCTCTCCACACACCCCTCTCCCAGCTTGTACTTGTGCCCAGCTGTACTGCATCCCAGGGGCAGAACCTCTATTTGTTCTTCCTAAATTTCATGCCACTGATTGTTGCCCAATGCTCCAATGTATTCGTATCCCTCTGTAAGGGATATGAATACATTGGGGCATTGGGCAATGGATCTCTTTTGTCCCCAAAGAGAGTCAACAAATCCACAAGTGGTGATACATGAGCATTTCATGTATTCTATGTGCTTAAAAATAGACAAGCTGCCATCCCTCTATGCAGAAGAGACAAAACGGCCTTTTTTGGTCTGTCTCATTTAATTATTTTATACACCCTTCTCTGAAAGCCAAATATTATCATATGTAAGCTGTTAATACAGCTCAGTACTTAACATACCTTCAGAAAACTTTTCAACATCCAGGAGTCTGTTTCACAGGTTTTTTTATGCTATTCTTACTTCACTAGTGTCAGAGTGGAAGTGGAAGCCAGATCTTAATGGAGAAGCCACTGCCTGAGCATTCTTACACCACTCAAGGACTCACACACTTACCAACAGAGACTTTAACTGCTTGGACCACAGCCCTTTTGCGGTGGATGGCTCCAGTGAGCTGAAGGTGCCCCTTTCAGCTCCTCTCCTACGCACACACTCACTCTCCGGAGCTCTTTCTTCTTTTTCAGGCTCAATCCTGTGTTTCCCATAGCAGAGTTTCAGTTGCTGGATTTATAAAATAATTTAATAGTGTGGTAAAGTAGCAGGTCAACTTGAGCTGGATACTTCTGGAGAGGGATTTCAAACAATGAAATCCCTGGGCAATTACACCCTCCCCTCACATGCTCTCAACATGCCTTAACAGAGCCTCTTGGTCCAGTGGTGATTTTTAGGCTGGGTATTCTAACACCTTATTGCAATCTTTCTTTTGTCCATGTAGGCAGGCTGTTAACTGTTCTTGTCAAGTTGCAGCTTCAGCTGATGTCTCTAGTCTCCTTGTCTTCTGGTGGGGACTCAAGGTGTACTTGCTTGCCGCTGCAGTCCTAGACTTAGGTTAAATGTTAGTTCTCAACAACAAAAACATCACTGTGTTATCAATATTCTGCTTATACTAAAGACAAAACACAGCACTGTACCAGCTACCAGGAAAATTACTAAGAAAACGCTCTTCCAGCTGAAAACACATCTAAGTGTATGTTCACAGCTTGGGGCCCAAGATTTCAGCAAATCCATCTACTCATGCTAAGCATTCAAATCTAAGAAAACAACACAATAAATCACAGTATTATAACTTTATATTACTCATTCTACTCAAAACATAATTCAGTTAAACAATCAATATCTGCTAAAAGTAAGGTTTACGCTAGTGTTCTGTACTTGTAAAAAACATGATTCTGAATATTCACTACTGAATATTTGCAACATGTACAACTTTTTTACATCTAGGAACTTGCAGCAAACAGTTATTTCAGAAAACTGAGTAAGAAAAAAAATATCAAGCAGTCTCACAGAGCATGTAATATCCTTCTTATGAACACTATGCATGACCCAGTGATTTCTAGCATCCCAAACAATTTTTGTTTCAGAGCTCTAAGACCTTATACACCATTTTTTACATATGACACATTCACCAACCAAACTGGATGTAAATCTTATTTTAAGCACCTTAATGCTGTTCCTCACTTTCTCCCACAAACACTGAAGAGAACTGCCTACACAGACAGCAGAATTACTATCAGTAGTGATATTTAAAGTTAGCTTACAGACATTAAAATACTGATTTGGTTTAGTTTAGAGATAATGAGCTAGAGGCTTCCATGTTGCAAAAAGATAGGCCAATTACAGTTCCCTTCTTTTTGTACTGATTCTACGATTTAATGGGCACATGAAACTTCCATTAACAATAATGGGACTTCTGTGCATGCGTTGCAGAGAAAATAAAGCCCTGTAGAGTTTTTTCTTATAAACAGCATGAAACAAATGGAGAATGATAATAACCTCAGAAAAGTAATGCAAATAGCAGTATCCTGAAAGAGAAAAAATATCTGGGAGAGCAGTCCTGATGCACAGGGAGTAAAATTAAGGAGCAAAAAATGCACAAAGCTATATAAGACAACAAAGAAAGTCAGCTGTGAAAATGATACTGCAGGTATGCTGGTCCAGAATACTCCGAGACTAAATATCTACAAAATACATAAAGCAGAGGCATTAGAAATATTTTAAGACCAAATTAAAGAAAATGTGAAATAAAATGCTTGTCAGTGGGCTAAAAATAAGTAATTTAATAAACACTTGAGGACACACTGACAGAGAAAGTATATCTGCAGAGCGCAGATATTAATAAATAAATTTTTAAAGCACATGTAGTACTATTTATAGTGTTATTTTTATTGCACTAGCCATGTTTTTATTTTACCTGACTGACTGAGGTATTAATTAACTTCATCTTACAGATCTTAATCTAATCCATTCAGCTGGATCAAAGCAAATCTGGCTCAGTTCTTAGTTGCACTCTACCTTGTATTCATGTTCCATTTTTGCAATTAATTCTCTGTGCTTATGCTGCAGTAAATAACTGACTTGAGAAAAATCTATTTCCTGTGTTTGTCTTTGAGTATTGAAGGGTTACTGCACCTAGGCAAATATACCATGAATATATGCTTGCCAGTAACTCTGATAGTCTTCATGGACGAATCTAGCAAAAAAACCCCAGGTATAGATTCCAAGGGCGAGGATGAGCAAGCTAACTCAGCTCTTATTAGCACAAGTAAGTCAGAAAAAATAATATACTTGTAGAAATAATTTTTGCAATCCCTATTTTATCATGGGAACCTAACATATTCAGGATTCTTGAGAGTTTCTCTGATCATGTCATTGGGAAACCATAAATTAGAAATATAATTTAATTGCATTTTATTTTCATTTTCTCAAATGAAAGCAAAAAAGTCTACTGGTAATCAGTGCATAAAACGTATAATGTGCAACATTCACATTTGCAGTTTTTCTTAAATTACATTTATCTGTAAAAATATTATAACTTAAATGCTAGTAATTGGAGCCCCAAATAAAATCTATACATTGTATTTATATCTTTGATAATTATTTCTGTAATGACTTTCTGTTTGATGCATTTTCTCATGCTTTTTAAAATCAAAAGACTTATGGCTATAATATCAATAGTAAATAATTTGTCCTTTATATAGTTTTGGGTTCTTTTTTATTTTTCCTCATGGTTTTTGTTGGTTTTGATAATTTTCAAGAGAACTGATTTGCATTTAGTGTAGGCAAATATAAAAAGATTGGGTTTTTGGACAAGTTTTGTGGTTTGGTTTTTGGTTGTTTAGCTGTTGGTTCCCCATGAACCATACACATGCACAAACACTTAAGATTATAGACTTTGTATGTTTGTATTCTTCATGGCATATTGTTTGGAATTTTATGGTTTGTGTTTTACTATTAACACTTTAAGACATGTAAAATATGCATGAAAATGCATGAAAAACATAGTGAACTAAGTGCAAGTATTCCTAAAGACATAATTTAATATTACTTGCATATACATCTAGGTTTTAAATACCTTTAGTTGGAAAGAGGGAGAAGATTTTAAAATAACAGGTTTCTCCCTTGGCATTATTTCACACTCTAAGCATGATATTTATTCTAAAGAGTGTCAAAGGATAACTGAGCTAACTTATATAAGAATATAAGTTTAAGCAAAAAAAAAACCTTAAAGCATCTTTCTATCAAGGGTACACTGTGGTCCAGACAATGCATGAAAAACATCTGTCAGTATAGTTGAAAAGAAAGGCTGTGGAGAGTTAAGTACCGCTTATAGGAAATTTGCTGATGGTCTCTTGCACCAAGAGACAGGCTGAGCAAACACAGTAAACCAGCTTTTTCACAGCAAGGGTTTGAATTGCAGCATGCCATGACTCACCTGAATGATGCATTTCTCACTGATTATTGCCCTAGAAAATACACAGTCTCCATTCCTATGTTCCTCCACAGAAGACATAACAATGCATTCCTGCCACACTCAAGCTTTACTCTAAAGCACATCCTGTCCTACACTTCCTTAAGCTCTTAGTAATCATGTAAACCATAACTCAATTGAACATTTGTGAACACACTCATACACTCTGCAGCCAAAGTTTCAACTTCCATAGCAATATTAATCTGAGAACGCCAAACTTTCCAGACCACCAAGCTGTGATACACCTAAGTGTAATCCTCAGTTTCAGACCCTAATGTTTTTTTTGTGGAAAACATTTGGGGGACAATTAACAAAGCTAGTATGTTCCCACTGATGTTAAATTTTAACAAGTGCACTTCTTTCATGAAAAATAAAAGCAACAACACCACCAAACACAAAAGCAACAGCAGCAACAACAAAAAACATTAAATTCAGGTTGGAGGGCAGAACTACTGAAGGCAACTTAACAAAATATAACCTACAACACCTTTCCATGCCATTTAAAAATACAAATCTTTCCATGCCATCACATTATCCCCCTAGAAGAGCCTGTACCTGTACTTTCCAATGAAGATTTTAGCCTGCCTACTCCACTCTGTTTAAAGACCTCTTTGAGGCTAATTCCTTAATATCTCTTTAATATAGCTCTACTTTGTTCCTGTGTTAAAAGGAAAACGTAGACAAAGAAGGTTATGTGAGAAATGTATATTGCAATTAAGAAAACCCCAAAGGCTTCTCACCATCAAAAAAATGTTCAGAACAGAATGGAGCATAGAAGAAGATAGAGAATCAACAAATATGTCAACTATGAAGGACAAGCTGAAAGTAACTTGAGGAATAAAGAAGAAATTACGGGTACAACTAAAACTTGCATAGAGGACCTAAAGAAGATAATTCAGAAAATCAGATTTGGAGTTGTCTTTGATTAGTTTAATTTTTTTTGCTCTGTCAGCATTGATAGTAGTTTGTTCATGAAAATCCAGTAGCAATTTGAAATAACATATGTTCATATAATAGGATATTTACTTCTTTATTTAGCAATGGAAATCTAAAACAAATCCAAGATTTTTACCAAGAATTACATAACAGCTTATTCAGCTAGTGTAAATCAGAGTAGTATGAAAATTATTTTAAAATATGGTTTGTCTGAATTTCCCTACTTTTTAAAATTAAATACCTCCTTAATAATTTCATTTTTATGTTTTTGAAGTCAAAAAATATTTCTTGAATAAATTAATGTCCCCACTGCAAGAAAAAGAAATAGATTTTAAGAGGTAGTTCTCAGAGCCAGACAAAGAAAAAGGTGGATTTACTGTCTTATGTGCTGAGCAGAGGCAAATATTACAGTTCCTTGTTTCCTTTTTTTCTGCCATAATTCCTGAGGAATGGGAAGAAGCTAAATCTTAGGTATATATCTGTCACAAAATTAATATTTTCCTAAAATCATGAGATACCCTGTGGGTAAGAAGAGAGCAGACTGTCTTGTATTTATGTATCTGACCACATCCAAGCAGCTATATTTTATACTGAACTTGGGTTCCCTAGAACAGGCAGGACTGGAGCACTGTATAAATGTTTTAGAGCACCTCAAGTTGTATTTGCCAAAAGATCCTTGAAGCAAGGGAAGAAGTGAAGAATAATGAAACAAGAAAAAATTCTTGTGAAAAAATTATACATGCCTTGATTTGGAGCATCCTGAGAAGATAATATTTGGTGTTTCTCTAAGAATCCAGAAACTGAGTCCATAGCCAAGAGCATAAAGAGGTGGAAGCACTTTTTCTATAGCTTTTCTAGTATACCAGTGACAACTTAGAAGAATGTTAATTTTTCAGAAGAAAAAGAGCATTTATTCCATGAAAGCTGCTAAATGAAGTACAGGAAGATTTTTCTGGTCATTTTTAAATATCACAAACTAAGAAAGCAGAAAATCTGGTAGGTTATTTTGAAGGAAGAATGATGTATTTCAGCCGTTATATTTTCCTTATAGAAAAACTCCCCCTTACCTGGAGGAGATGGAATATGTGCTTCTGAAAACAAAATCTAGTCAAGGACTTTGGATAAAATTATTTTCCAGTTGTTTAACCTTTGGAATTGCTGCAATTGTCACACTGATGTTCTCTAATCAACATTTATCAACATGACATCAATCGTATTAAATCTGCTATTTCTTCTGTAAAAAGGCTTAAGCCTTTCTTAACTTTGGTCCAAATACTCTTTTTCTAAAGATTTTCCTTAAATGTTTTTTGTTTCTTTTACAAAAATATAAACCTTCCAATATACCTCCTGCAAGATCATATTATAAAAATGACCACTGTTTAATCAATTAAAATCTAGAAATAAAAGAGCTTAGAGTTAAACACACTGTACTTGTCTTCTGCTAACACACTCTAAATTTCATCATAGTAAAATGAAGAACATGAAGGGTATGTACTGAAATACAAAATGAAGCTGTACCCTAGGAGTTGCATCTGTTTCATTCCTGCCTTCTTACATGGATTTTGCTGGGTTTGGCATTTTTTAAAATATTTTTTCATACATATTTTTGTGAAAATCAGAATTTCTTGAATGACAAAAGGACTTTAGAGGGAAAAGGAAGGCTATATTCAGTTAATACAGAATCATAATTTGGTGTCCATAGTATAGAATTCCTATTTCTACCATCACAGTATCAGTAAAAGTAAACTAAATGCAAGAATTATTTATGTGCCTAACTTATTGCTGTTGATGCCAATACTTTCATGAGTTCACTGCCATAATCATCAGCTACTGAAACTTTACTCAAGTGCTTTATATGGTTTCAACTTATCTCACTTGAAATATGAGATATCAGGTAAATTTAACGTACTTTTAAATAGCTTTCTTGGGGCTGTTATGACTCAGTTGAATGAACAGTCAATCTCAGTTACACTTTTAATGTACTGAGTCACAGACACATTCATAGGATGTGAACCCTTATATATATCTTCAAGAGACAGTGGTGTGAACTGGTATCATCAGCTCAGTATAAATAAATACCTGCTGCCCTGAAAATAAAAGTGATTTTCTTTAACTGTTTTTGGAAAGTGCTTTATGCTTATGTTGATTTCAAAAACCTTAACGCTAAATTGCCAACCAAACATTTCAGCAGATATTCATATACAGTAACGTTTTGGGGTTTATTGCATTCATTAGAAATTGAAAGAAAGGCCATTTACAAGAAAACAACCTGGTGCTGTTTATTATTTCCGTTTATCTTTTTTTTCCTGTCACAGTGTGTCCTTCCGTGCCTCCATTTACCAGGACATTGAACAGAAATAACACAGCTTGCTTGCCATTGTGCCTGCTATCAGCTGTCATATTCCACATAGCTGGCTTATATTGAGTAATATTTCTCTTTACTTCCTCTCCTTATCATGAGCTTCCTTTATTGGGCTTTTCTTCCTCACAGTAAAGTAGAAGACTCTTCACAGCATGACCTCATAAGTAGCTTTTCAAAAAACATTTGGCATGCACAAGCAAGTTACTTGCACTTCTTCATACTCACAGAAATCACATGAACTGCAGCATATGCTGTTTTAAAAAAGATAGTTTGAAAAAAAAGCCAGACAGTTGCAGACAAATGCCAACCACAAATACCTCAACACTAGATCTGAGAACAAACTCCAACATGAATTTGCCATCAGGGATGTATAAAATTTATGTATTGCTTTGCCTTTTTCCATCATTGGGACTATTTTAAGGCTGCGGCTGTAGCTATACAGCTGTGCAGCTCCATCTTCAAATCAGAGATTTATGCAGCCTGCATTCACAGTGAGAGTTTGTCTGCACCTTTACGTGGGTTCGAGCAAAAGCAAACCACTAAACACACCCAACAATGAAAATAAGCTCCAACAGTTTCAGACCTAACTGCAATATCCATCATTCATTTGAGGGACATTTTTTGTCTTGTTTATCAAATGTATATATAAGCTATAGCAATACTAATATATGTTTGATATTCCATATTTATGCTACATAAATGAAATAGCTTCTGGAGAGCTGCATAAAATTAAATCTTCTACATCCTATTCTTCATCAATGATTGAAATGACTAGTTCTAAAAAGTAAGAAAAGACAATAATAAACATTTTCTCCCTTAAGCGTTGTGTCTTCATAGAGCTATATGCAAGGTACAGCCAATAGCAATTGCCATGTCAATAAAACAAATAAGTATCATTACATTAGATATTGTTATTTAATTTTTAAACAATTCATACAAGTATTTCATTGCATGTATATCAGTATATACATATCTATATACATGTGTGTGTATCTATGTATGTATACAAAAATATCCACACAAGAAAGTGCCTCTGGCCCTTGTCACTCTTCCCTCCTTGCACTTCTCTTCCCATGAATAAATGTTACTGTATTTTATGTTCTAGCACATATCACAATAAAAATGGCTTTACATGCAGAAATATTGATGAGATTTTCTTGCTTTGTCACTGAAACTGATGTTACATTTTCTGGATATGACTCAGCTTTACATATACCTCAACATGAGTGGGAAGGTATCCCATTGTTCCCGTTCCCATTTTGCACCAATCAGTATTCCAAAATAAAGGCTGCTGCATATAAAGAAGTGCAGCTAGAGAAGACAGGCTCACTGGCTGTTCCGTTATGCAGAATATAATAGATCAGCTTTTCTCTTTCTACACACTTTTCAGGAGTTATAGTCAACCAAACCACATTTACAATTCTTCTCAGTTCTTTGCATTCATTTACTATGTGTACATTATTCTGGCTTGTATTCAGAGAATGTGTGCTGAATTCTAAACACTTGCACTGCTCAGTATTCCACTAGGAACACTGTGTACAGTGATGGCTTCTGAATACATACATTAGATTTATTTCTATATTCATTTTGCATATAGCTTTTTTTTTTTTTTTCTTTTTAAATCCCCACCCTCCCCCATTTCCCAGAAAAATGCAGTTTGTATAGACTGCTAAACCAGCTTTTCACTGAGTACTGCTCTGGCTGAAAACAGTGGGTGTCAACCTGGCATTTTTCCTTCATGACACAATTTGTTTTCTTGCCAGTAAGGTTTAGAGCAAGGGATACAAATTATCTGATATAAAATTACTAGCTGAAGATAGTTGTCACGCAAATATTAAACTGTCTATCCTATTTGCATATTTTCAGATAACCTGCTAGAGCCATATAAATCAGTTTTAAACAGTTCAATGTATAAGGGAAGCAGCAAAGCATACCATGATAAAACAAGAATCCTGAGGGTTTCTCCATCATTACATTTCAATTTTGGTTGGAGGATGAGCAAATGAAACCTAAATTAAGCTCTTCTACAAACTTGTAAGTTCGTAGAACTTTTACAAATCTTCATTACATTTTAATGATCTGTCATATTTCCAAGCAGTGTATAGTAATAACTTATGTCTAGACGCAATAATTCAGGAAAATATTTTATGAATGAGTTAAAAATAAATCTACAAGCTTTCAGACTAGATAGCAACTAGACATTTTTTTCAGATTCCAGACATGCTATGTTAGCACATTTAATTTTATATGGTATGTTCCATTCAATTTCCTCTTGAATGATTCTAGAAAAAGTATAGCCTTGAATGTGTACTGCACATGTGGTACTTGTCATTTTTAGATGCAAATGAAAGCAGCAGAGATATCTTTCTGTCAATAGAAGTCATTTTTCTAGAGTCTAATATAAGCAAATATGAATGATTGCATCCTGAAATGGTCAAATAATGCTTGTATTTTCTAAACATGTGTAAGTGCTAAGTGAATAAATTATTTAAATGAACCACAAAATATTGATTAATTAGAAAAATAGAATGCAAAATATATGTTCAAAACATAGTTGTATTAGAAAATATTATCCAAAATTCAAATATTATATATATAATTAGAATATAGCACATAATTAGAATATAACAGGAAATAAATCTTAGAACAGAGTTTACCAATAGTATTATTCACCAGAAATACTCTTTTGTTCTTCATTTCCTCAATATAACCACTTGGATGTAGATGACCTAGAAAAGATCCTTGCTTGCCCATTCCATTGCCTCCACCAGGTAGGCAACTGAATACGGGATGTGCTGAGCCCTCTAGAGACTTACAAGGTAGAAGGGAATGACTTGCATGTTATTTTCTTATTTCAGTTTCAACCACAGAAACATCTCCCCAGCTGAGTCAGTCATTCATTACATTTTGGCAGCACCGATAAGCTCTCAGCTTGCTTTGTAATGAGATGATGAGTTCATTTAAAAAAGGAAGGAAATAAACTCTCCCTAGACCAGAACTTATTTTGTTTTGCAAGCAGATGTTGGGACACTAGAAAAATTGTATTTTATCTCATGGGAGTGCTGCATGCCTAGAGAAGCTGTCTTATTTCTAGAGTCATCGCCAATTTGTTCTCTTTGTTCCTTGTTACCAGCCAAATTTAAGTTTCACCATGCCAGACACCACAGGAACTGAATATTGCACATCCAGCAGCTATCTATCAGTGCAGCCACATTCCAGGGATAGCTGCAATGCACAGGTAATGGCTGGTGTAAGTTCTGAAAAGAGGAGCTCCATCCAAGAGGAACTTAACAACAGCTCCATCTGGTACCTCTTCTCACTGCTAATTAGCTAGCAGGGCAGTGGGAGCCAGCTAGAAAGGCTGCTGCATTCAGAAAGTTTGCTTAGCATGAACTATAAATTTGGCTGCCTACAATTTCACACCCTAAAAGGTGCCCTTGGGATGATTATTGCCCTTGGCAGTTAGCTGCCTCCCTACTCACAGGATGACTCCCTTTGTTATTAAAGCAAATTAAAGAGATTGAGGTTTATTGAGTGTTAGGCAACCCACTAAGCAGTGGAATAAGGTTTTCTTGAAGGGTGGGTTTAATGCCAGACCTGGACCTGAATTCAATTTGAACACACTATCTACAGTTTCCCTAGCAAAAGAGAAGTGGGCACTACTTGCAAAAGATAGATATTCTCTGGAAGGCCCCTTTCCAGCAGAAGGAAAGGAGAGGGGCAGTTCTGAAGTAAAAACACAGGAGGTGTTTGTGGTGAGAACAGGTCCTGACACACACTATTTTAGTCAGAAAGAGTATAATGCACAGTGCTGACAGAGGAAAATGTATCCCTGTAGGAGCAATTAGGCTCCCAGGGCATCCTCATCCCAGCTGAGGACCAGTCAGTCAATACAGAGTTGTACTTTACAATGCACAGTCCAAGAACTGACTGACTGCTACAGCCTGGTGGTTTTTAATAGAAATTTGAAATCGAGTGGCTAGCAACTCTTTCATGAGCAAGGGGAAGAATCTTACTCAGCTTTCTCAACAGTAACTACAATAAAAAACAAAAAAAAAAACCCAAAACCAAAAAAACAACCTACCAAACAAACAACAACAAAAAAAACAAACCCCAACCAAAACCAAACCAAAAAAGCAAACCAAACCAACAACAAAAAAAAGGAAAAAAAAAAAACCAAAAGAAACAAAACCAAAAAAACACAAACAAAACAAAAAGCCAACCAACCAACCAAGCAAACAAATGAAAAGCAACTAAAAAACCCAAAGAAAACAAAGCAAAATCAAGTAAGGAACAAGACGAATTCTAGTATCAAAAAGCACGAAGACACAGGGTAAGATAGCTTACCTCAACCTTCTTTCTCATGTGAAAGCCTTCATTCTGGGATTTTTATCATCTATTACCAACAGTTTATGTAACACAGTTAATAAACAGTTCTGTTTATTACATTCCTAATTTTTCACAGCAAAATTTAACACCTGACCTCAGATGTCAAGCATCCACCATATTCTCACATACTCTAGCATGACTGATAAGAAACTATAGAAGGAAGAGGGAAAAGAATTCTCTATGTTAATAAGATAGCTCTGTTAACAACAGAATATATCATTTTAGACTACTTATTTTGAAAAATAATGTTTATTAAAAACTTCTCAATTTCAAAGTAACCAAAGATAATCACTTGTGAGCAAAAAAATTGTTTTCTATTCTTTTCCAAAAATAAATGTGTGTGTGTGTGTGTGTGTATGGGAAACATACTTAAGAACCTAAGTAATTCATTTTCTGAATTAACATCACCAAAACCAAAAGTTGAGAGAAACAGACAGGGAATATGTTAATATTTAAGAAGGGAAACCAGTCACCCTATATTTCTGTCCCCAGAATAATGCTAGAATGAATGTTTACAAGCAAATTACACTCAAACAGAAAAAGTAAAGTTACAAAATCACAGCAAATGTAAATTAATCAGGACAAGAAAGAATCATGTTAAACAGCTTTCTTTATGAGAGGTCTACTGTGTTAGTTAGGGGGAAATATTACTTTTTTATATAACTAAATTGAATAGAAAGTGCAGTTTAAAAAATTAAGTAATAATACTGACTTGTAATGCATTGTACATACCTTAGAAAGTAAGTCTGTAACTAAAAATAATTTGTGAATTTTAATTCTGGCATAAAATCAGTCAGATGAAATTCAGTAAAGATAAATGCATAGAACTACATTTGGAAAGGTGATAACAAATGCAAGAATGGAAAGTGAGCAATTACAGATTGGGCTGAAATCCTGCAAAAAGGAACTTGATGCTGAGTAGATAAAATAGACTGTGAGCCTAAAGGGCAATGCTGTTCCTTATCATCATGTCAGGCAGCTATCGTTGTGGGATATAGCAACAAGAATGTTATGCATCACACTAATGACAGCTATTCTAATCTATTTATTCCGGGGAGCTATCATTTGGAGTACGCCTTCAGTTTTGGGTGCAGCAGTTAATGATTTAAGCAAATGTATAGAAGAAAATATGTGTTGCATGCTGAGGAAACTACATCTCTATACTCTGCTTTAATACAAAGAACACTGAGGTTTTCTGTAATGAAAGTGGAAAAATTGCTGTCTTGTTGGATCACAGGTGAAAAATTAAAGGCTGCTGCAATTTCAGCAAAAAGGGTAAAGCCTGCCCTGTAAAGGTTATAAAATCTTTACTGGAAGTTTTAAAATTACAAAATAATTAACAGTAACAGGCATGATCTAAGTATACTTAACACTACTTAAGACCAGAAAGACAGATAACATGATCCCTCAAGGTTCCTTTCAACTCTCCACTTCTTTTATCCCAAATACACATATCATACTTGCTTAATTGCAGTGAGTTCCATTACTGGACATGATCTAACAAGAGTTCCATAGCTCCTCAGAGACTCCTGAACTGATAATATGAATCTGATGGCAGAAAAAGCCATAAAGTTTTCAGAGGTACAAAGGGACACAAAATTCATGTTGCAATGTTTGGGTATTTTTCCTCCTAGGGATTTGAATATATGTGTGTTTTACTAATTTTTGTTATTTACTTACACTTTTTTCTTTTGAAATGTCTAGTCTATAGCATCTCTGAATACAGGTCTTTTTTTGACTGTACTTGATTAGATGCACTGACAAAATTTAAAGCAATGTACTTTTCTTTATGTGTTTCATATACAATTCTCCTTACATTAAGATAGAAAAAAGTTGCATATATTCTCAAATGAAATTATTAAATCAATCATATTGTTAAGCACTATTTAAATACCTCAGAAAATCCTTTAAGGTCCATTTGTCCAAGATCAGACTACTTAAAAATTAGTTTCTGTGATTCCTATTGTTCCTAGTAAAGTCTCTAGGGCCAGAAGTAATACAGTCCATAGACAGCCTGTATTGAATTTTTTAACACCCAAACTGCCTAATACTACTATATAACACCATGTTAATATTTTTTTTTTCTTTTTAGATATTCTAAACACACAAGAAATGTGTAAACAGCAACATGTGCTCACCCTGTTTTCAGATTTATTAACTGGATGCACAGCAAATGCTGTCTCCAGGAATACACACATGCACTCCAAAAACAGTACTCAAAAACCAACAAGACTCAATTTCTTCAGCAATATACATGTAGACAATAATATCTTGCACAAATTGTGCAATTATACTGTGGTGAAGAATACCACACATACTTGTAGTTTTTATAGGTAAATAATAAAAAACTAAACCATAGTAATTTTACTTTTGTGTTTGATCAACACATTAGATCCTGTTTTGCAGTATTTTTTCTTCTGAAAGCTTTTCCACGTAAAATCTACTTATCCTGTGTATACACAAGGAGCAGAATGACACAACTAGACAAAGTCACCTGCCTCTTGCTTTAAAACAAATTTAAAAATTAGTGTTGTCCAGGAAGCACCCTCTGAAAATTTTTCTTTCTTGAGAATTCACAGTTCATGTGTTTAAAAGCACACATGTAGGAACTATTCCTAATCATCATGTACATTTCCAACAGCTAACAAGGTATCTAACTAGTGACCTCCATGTACAGTTACTTCATTTGTAAACATACAAGACAATGTGTAAATTAGTCAGAGATTTCTATCTATAAAATTATTAAGGTGCGTTTTTAATCCAGGTTAATTTGGGCTCAGTTTCTCTTCTTGAAAGTTAAGTCAGATTGGAGGGTCTTAGTTCCACCAGTTTCTCAAGATCATTGATGTTTATTTCATATAACGTCATATATGTGTTCTATAATTTATGCTACATGTAAAAAACCCGAAATCATACAGTCATTGAAAATAAAGAAAGTACACTAGAGACAAAAAAATATGGTCAGATCAATCATAAAAAGTTAATGAATGCAAGAGAATCAATTTTCTTATACTAATTTGAAATAATATTGCTGTAGGTGTAAAATAATGCATACTTGCTCCAGAAGCATACATTATATTAATGAGCTCTCTGAAAATAATACTGTGTTTCTGGTGTTAGTTTCTAAATTATATGATTGATTTTTCTTAAACCATGAAATATTTATAAAAGAAATTAAACTTAAATATTAAGGATCCAAATACAACTTATTTTGAAGCGTTATTTAACAGGCACAAAGAATAGTGTGAGGGTGTATCTTCCACACATTTAAATCTGAATCTTCCACACATTTAAAGCATTATTTTGGTGGTACAAACAGACCGCCCATTCAAAGAATCTTCTAAAGAAACAAGAAAATTGTAATGATAGGCAAAGGAATATTATTTAATATCTGATGATTTTAAATGCTAGTTCCTTTCTATTCTGCCATTCCATTCAAGTTTAAGATAAGAGTTCATTCCAGACTGAATTCTTATACCATGCACATTATAGTGTAAGGCCCCAAACAACTCCCTCAATGAGGTGGACTTATGGTTGTTCATGTGCTCTGAGATGCATGCACTGGAGAAATACCAACAAGATATCCTCAAGAGGTCAAAACAACAAAACCAGATTTTACTGGCAACTTTAAAAAATCAGAGAATTTTGGCAAAAGGTTTAGTGCAACAGTCAATCAACATGAAACAGTTCCCCAAGCATTAGCTTGGCCCATTCAACTTGGTAAACTGTAAGCCCGTTCAATTTCCAGTTACTCAAGAATTCCAAGAAGAGGGAATTAGAAGAAAAAGACAGAAAAGGTATAGAAAAGGACACATATAGCTACCAACTCCTGACTTCCAAGGATGACAGAAACTCTGAGAAGAGGTAGGGTCCAGACAATGCGACAGCCTCGTGTTCAACCTTAAATACCCCTTGGCCTTCCCAGGCCCTTCCCCGAAGTGGGACTTCCAGCCTTTTGGCCTCTCAGGATCTGGGTTAGGGACTCCAGAGACGAGGCAGTGCCTCCAGTGTGCCAATGACCAGCACCACTGGAGGCTGAGACACAGGCTTTGGGGTGGGGGTGAGGGGCAGTTCACTGCTTCACCATGGCCAGGCCCGACCTGCCTCTCCCTCACACACAGGCATCCCAAAGTGTCTCGAGACATCAATCTTTCCAGTCTCTCACACGCAGCTGCAAAGGAAACTTCTGCATTTATACCAGCAACTGTCTAAGGTTAATTTGCAGCATCAGGTTCTCCAGGGAAGCGGTCACAGCACCAGCCTGACAGAGCTCAAGAAGCATTTGGACAATGCTCTCAGGCACAGGTGTGACTCTTGGGGATGGTGCTCTGCAGGGCCAGGTGATGGACTCGACGATTCTTGTGGGTCCCTTCCAGCTCAGCTTATTCTGTGACTCTGTGCTTCTGTGCTCTGTGGTTTTGAACATTTCAGTATTTGAAAGTGCAATTTATTCAGTCAAAGTACAAATATTAGCTTTATGTTGGCAGCTTCTACATGAAGAACAAATACAGATTTAAGAGATTTATTCAGTCCATCTCTCAACTTTGTTTAAAACTGATAGGGAATGATCTGTTGTCTTTTCATCTATATGATCCACCTGTACCATCCTATCATCAGGTCATAAGAGATTTAGTGTTAGGTCTTAGCATTTAGATGTTAGGTGAAAATTCAATTTGCATGCCCTTAGAAGATGGAAGTGGATATATACAAAAGTTTCAAGTCAGAATTTAACAAGTTTACGACAGGTAGATTTTCTCCACGCAGGTGAAAGAACAGTACCTTTAGTGGCAAGGTATATAAGGGAAGATCAGAGATTACAGATAATCAAGACATAGTTCTAAACCAAGAAAAAGTAAGATATGCCACTCTTTTTGACAGTGTGTGGGTTTTGGGGTTTTTTTTCAGAAGGGAAAATAAACACACTATAAAAGTAAATACCAGGAAGCTAATAGATTTGAGACAGCAGTAAAATAAATTGCAGTCCAGTTTTATGTACTAAAATTAACTCAGTACAGAGAAGCTATTTTCCTCCAGCATCTCTGAAACAAGTAGCCCATTATGTTCTGCAATTAATAATGCACTTTCCTAGAAGATCTGTCAAAACTAATAGCATATGACTCAAGAACTGTAAAGTTCATGCAAGAGGAGGAGAAAGATAAAGTCAAGTACAAAGCATTAGGTTCATATTAATAGGTTATAAGGCTTAAAACCAGCTTTGAAAGACAAAATAATTTTTTTAAAAATTAAGTCCATGAGAGGAAAAAGAAAGAACAAAAAAGGCAGGTAGGGATCTGTGATAAATGAGCACTGATAACTTTTAGAACATATTTCCCAAATTAGGGAATTCAGTAAATATGTCTAACTGGACTTCAGTAAAGAGGTTGATATGTTGTTACACGGAAAAGCAGCAGTCAAACAAGAGAAAAGGAACGACTGGTAACAGATTGATAAGGGTGACAGAATTGAGCTGGGTCAGTGCTATGAAGTTCAATAATATAAAAATGTATGCCAAGTCAGGTACCTACATCTAAGATTTTTTACATTTTGATGGAAACTCTGAAAATTCATGCCCTCTGATTATAGATATTCATTTGGTTATGACTAAATCATTAATGAAATAATATTTGTTTCCCTTTTAAATTTAAAGGGTGAATACTGTTTTATAAGTTATAGGTAATACAGTGCCTTACTCATATCTTACCTTTATAAATTTTCAGTCAGGATACCTCTTTTCAGGAAAAAAGAAATTTGAATTGGAGTAATGGCAAATGAAGTTTACTAGAAAAATGACAGGAAACTCTTTGCCCAGGGAAGAGATGAAAGGAGCTTGGCTTCTTTATTATTGTTAGTTTTTCCAGTTATAAAAAATGTAGCAGAGACATCAGAATCAAGGAGGAAGTAAACTTATTTAAACTCATTAGCAAAAAAATAACTGAATATGAAATACCTACTTAAAATTATAATTTTTATTCCAAATCAACAACAAAATTGCCTGTGAAAGTACAAAAGATCCTGAATCTCTTTGACTCTTCTGTTTCTTTTAAAAGATAACTCTGCAAAAGTATGGTCTCTTTATAGAACATCTGACACCTTTTCACCAAGTCAGTCACTTTAATGAAAGTGGTAAAAACAGTAGTGTTACCTGAATCTGTTGAAGGAAAGTAATTTTGTCTTAACCTAAATATCAATTAAAAATGCCAATGGCAATTTATGGCAATACAATGCTATAAAGTGTCTCTTCACCAAAGGATAAAAAAATATGACAAGAGCATGTTCATTTTAGGCAAATGAAACAGTTCAAGTGCTGAGGTTATACTAATTTTTTTTTTTTTTTGATGATAAAACAGCAATACCTTACATATAACTTGAACCCTGCATAAAAGGAGACAAAGAAATATTTTTGCTGTGTTTTTTCTGTTGAAAGACCTTGAGCATACTGTATTGAGTGAGGACTAAGCTGAACAAGATTCTCTCCTCTCATGTAAATCTTTATATAGCCCTCACTGAACTAACAACAAATATGAATAAATGTGCTTAAATATTTAAGAATTTTCCATGTTAACAACAACCTGGTGATTTTAAAAAGGCAAGTACAGGAGAAATTATTTGTGAGTTGGTAAAGCTGTCATCCTAGATAGGTTTCTATCTAAATTTTTTATGTTACTTCAGACTCATTAGCTCTTTTAATTAAAAGAATTTAAGAATGTGGAATTATACTCAAGTGGAAAATGCCCAGTTTGGTCTCACCCAAATGTCATTGACAATACAGGATGTTTCCCATAGATGACTATTGAAGCTGTATGTCTGTATTGTTTTTAAACCTCACTTATAAAATTCTCTCTTAAATGTTATTTCATATTTGATAATCACACTCCATCCTTTTCCACCTATATCAAATTATACTAAACCAGATGTGATTTTGCTCTGTGTAAAAAGACATATATACTAAACCTGAACTGATTTACTGAGCAGAAAAGCAGTCAGAAGGAATGATCAGAATTGTTTGATTCAACTGCTGTGCTGCATAATGTTTGAGGGGAAGTTTGCTATGCAAAAATGAGAATGCACTCCAAAGGACAAATCATGTAAATGAAACATAAAAAGATACAATGTATCTTATAAACGTATTATCTTTTAAACGTGTAAGCATTCAGGAAAATTCCTTAATCTGTTCTTCTTTGATATGAATGAATAAACTGTAAGTCCTTGTCCTGTACAGATAGCTCCAGTGGCTTAATTTTTGTGAATAAGTTGAAAATTCCAAAATTCAGCACACAACTAAAGACATTTAGACAGAGTAACATACACAGAATTATAAAGTTTACCCTGAGGACTTGCTACCAAGAAGCTTATTAATGTCTTATTTTTTACCCTTATACAAATATTCATTAGAAAGTGTAAAGATCTCGATTCCACTGTAGAAATCCCAGTAGGCTTCATTAGTTCTTACAGAATAAATTTAGAAAATAAAAAACAACCAAACCCTCTTTTGCATAGGAATCTGTTTTCTTTATCAACAATAGCTGTAGATATGCTGTTCACTGAAATGCCCAATCTGAATTGGTACATCTGTGAATGTGACGTATGCAGAAGAAATCTGCTGGTATAAAGGTAGAGGAGGCCTTCTGCCAACTCAGTTGCCAAACACTTGTCAGTCTTCACTTTCTCTTCAGGGAAATTGTAACACTGAATACATGTATATAATGACATTAGCTCAGTTGGTTAGAGCATGGGGATAATAATGACAATAAGGTTGTGGGTTCAATTCCTGTATAGGCTATCTGCTTAAGAGTTGGACTTGATGATTTTTTGGGTCCCTTTCCTCAGAACATTCTGTGATTCTTTATAGTGATGAATAACTGTTTAAGTTATGAATAACCATTTAAGCTGGTTTTGCTTGTACAGCTTTAATGTTTTCAGGCTCCAGGAACCACTTAGACAGTTGCAGTTGACCCATTCTGTTCCTTACTTTTCAAGACACTATAATGATGTCAAGGTTATTTGACTACAAATAGTTTTCTAATGATTAGTAACTATTATTTTATTAATTTCTGATGACATCTACTTTCAGCTACTCTTTTATGATGCCCTGTGTTTGTCAATGGTGTCAAAATGGCAACAGAATGTGCTTGTCAATTCTGTTATCATATTTAAATATTGGAATAATGTTGAGTTGATCTTATCTGCTGTTCTAGGTGAGATGTATAATTCATGGGAAAGGTATAAAAAGGAAAGTTTTTTGATATCATTGCCACTGTGCTGCTTGATTTCAAAATTTCCCCCTCAGCATCACTTGTTAAGAATCTTGGCTTCCACTAAGTAATTTTTTCAATTCATTAGATTGAAAAGGTCAGTCTTTCTCCTTTTCTTCTCACCAAACAGAATCAACCACTGGGATTGTCCACCACTGGATGAGTTTTAGCTGCAGTCCTCCTGGATGTAAAGTTTGTTCATCACCTAAATATTTTCATCTGTTCTTTTAACCTCAGGGTAGATATGTTAGAATTCCTCACATTAGCTCTGTCAAGTGTATAAGACATTTCCTTGAAGCCCATCTGAGCATCTGAACCCAAAAAAACCTGTGCTATGTAGATAAAGCCTGTCTGCATGGTACACTTCGGTTCTGGAAGTGGGCTAGTAACAACTAGAATTAAGGTAGCAGTCAGAAGTGCATTGCTCTGTTTCAATTATTCCTTTATTAAATCAGTTCCAACACACTACTTTTTCTACTAAATAATCTAGATTCATAATTAAATTAATAATCATATGAGAATGGCAGCACCAGGTTCAGTTATGTGCAAAAAATTGGTTTTAGATGGAAGGTGTCAAATGACTGTACAATGACAGTTAATCTATAATACTGAAAAACATTTAACCATTTAACCATTTTTTTCACTTTTTTTTTCTTTTTTAAAAATTCTTGTCTCTGAACTAGAAAGCTTTCAAGAAGACCTTTACATTTCTGAGAACTGATGCTTGCAAGAGAAAGCAAAGTTTTCATATTGCTTTTATCCCCTCTAATATGAAGAAAATCAGAAATAACTTCAGGGAATTGTCTGACTCCTTGCAGATAGCTCTTGGCAGTGCTTGACAAATATTTTCAAAAATTTGGGGTAACTTAGGAGTTTTCTTCATAGTATCTTCCTAACAGAATGATAACAAAAATGTTGTTTGAGTATATCATGGTTTACCCACAGACAACAGATAAGTATCACACAGCGGCCGACTGATTCCCCCCCACAGAGAAAGGGGAGAAAATCTGAGGATAAAAGGGCAAAAACTGGTGGAATGAGATCAAGAACCTTTAGAGATAAAGCAAAATCTGCGTGCTTAATCAAAAAAAAAAAGAAGGAATTCATTCTTTTTTTTTTTTTTTCCCAGTGACAGCCAGATGTTTAGTCATATCCAGGAATGCAGGGCCCCACCATATGTAATGGTTACTTTATCTTCATAAATGCCATAACTTCAAACACCCTTCCCTCTCATCTTATTCTCCACCAGCATTTATTGCTAAGCATGGCATTATATGGTTTGGTTTATCACTTTGGTCTGTTGTGGTCAGACTCATCCAAATTTCTTGTCCACTTCCAACCTACTCATTAATGGGACAATGTAGGAAGCAGAAAAATCCTTGACACTGTGTATGCATTGCTCAGCACTATCTAAAACATATCTATTTTATCACCACTCTTTTCAAAACATAGCAATGTACAAGCTACTATAAAGAAAGTTAAATCTATCCCAGCCAAATGCAGTACAGACTGTCATCTCTTTTGTTCTTCATCACCTTACCTTATCAAAGAAATTTAAGCTATACATCAATTGGCCTATTTTAACCTTATGATAAATATATTGTATTTATCCTTGCAGCTGAAGAGACCAGATCATCTCTACAGTGTGCACTACTGCGGCTCCTTCTTCACACATACTCAAGTGTTGGTAACCCTTGGTTTATCACTTTAGCAAAAAGAGGTTCACAGTTACCACACATCTGAGAGAAAAAGCAACAAGCAGCAGAGGAAGACAGTCAATAATATTACTTCCCAGTTGTGATGGGAGTACCAGATCCATCTAACACAATCCAGTCCTTGCTTCTGACCAATACTGGGCTGTTAGAAAAGAGCAAAAAGCAGACGAGCCTACAGTCTCTTGCTCTAGACCCTCCAAAAGATCTGTAAGACATTAGTCTTAACTTACATCTTTCTTCTTCTCTGTTCTGCATTGTGAGGCTACAAATGTGAAATCCAAGAATCCGTGAAGTGATGATACATTACTCTAATGCCACAATGTGCTCTAATCATTTTCCTTTCCAGATACAGGTGAACAAGTGAGGTTATTAGCGTTTCTCATGATAGAAAGTGTTAAACTTTTTTTCTAGAACATTTCCTTGGTTATAGTTTAGTGATTGATTCAAGTACTACCACTACCCCCATGTTGGGTCTCACCATAGCCTTCAACCTTTCTGTAACATAATTATCTTTATTATACAGTAGATCATCCATTAAGTTCAGCAAATACTGCCTAGGACCCCAAATTCATCAACAAAAAGCTCATTAGTTGAATTCCATTTATTCTTAAAAAGTGATATGGTACCCTATATTTAAGAAATTTTCTGTACATGTGTACAAATTAAAATGACCAAAACAAAGTAATTCTAATTCTGCATTTCCCAGATTTTGAGTGGGTTTTTTTTGTTGTTGTTTTTTTGGTTTTTTTTTATTTGGCTTTAAGAATACTCTTCCCCCAGCTTTATGTATGCATTGCAGGGCACTTCAAATGAAAAAGAGTAAGGTGGGCCTTAATCTTAAAATATACTCTATATATGACAAACTTTCTCAGCCTCCTGTGTGCTAGACATGCATGATTCTCCTGGAGGGACATGTCTGTGGAGACAGAGAGGGATGTTCTACAAAACCAAAAAGATGTATATTACTGAATCTATAGAGATGATCTGGACAGCCTTAAATTCCAAATTATGTTTTATCCTGCAGGTTTCAGAAATGTGTCAAATGCATGCTGAGAAGTATTTTGATAGGATAGTTTTAAACTTTCTTGAATAATAGTTTATTGGCTTTGAGGGGTTTTGACACTCATTTTTGACCCACAAATGTAACAGAAAACTAAAATACAAAAAACCAATAACTAAATTCACACAAGAAATTTTGTGAACCTCAGACAAGTAATGAGATACTTAACTTTAAATATTGCCAAATCCAGAAATAGCCAAATGCAATTATCAAAAAAAAAAAAAAAAAAAAAAAAAAAAAAAAAAAAAAATTCCAAACCAAAACAAATAAACAAAATAAATTTTGGTATAGAAAAATAGTGTAATTGTATTCTACTGCATGATATGATACAGAAGCAAAGAAGGAAGCATGAGAACCACAAGAAGCCCAGAATATAAATTTAGCTTCTAGCAATATCCCTGAATCCTAAAACTTTCCATGTCAACCATAACCTAAAGCAATTCAATTAATCCTCTGATCTTTTTCAAAATCAGTGTGATTTCACCACCCCAAATACTAAACTGAAGCCTTAGTTTCATCATAGGGGATTAAGAACCGAAGTATGTTTGCTGCACCTGTGAACCTCAGGCTAAGAATTAGCAGCAAGACATTGGCCTTCACCCATATTTGTATGCTAATAAGTGTGAGACAGAAAGTGGCCAGCAATAACTTGATATCTGAAAGCTTTGAAGCCTGTTTTTTCCAACCTTTGCTTTCAACAAAACATTTGAATCTTACCTTCTTATAAGATTTTATGTCAATTAAAACCCATCATCTTCTAATGCTGCTATATGCCTTAATTAAAAGTACACATAAGAACATAATTTCCAGTTTTCCTTACTCTCATAATAGACAATATAGTTACAAAACCTAATTTTCAATTTTAAAGTGTGATCATTGCACATCTTAGATATGTTTCCTTTTCATTGCTCTGTTAATTGGATATTTTATTTTATTTTATATAATATTTTATTTAATTTGTTTTCTACTCTTAAGGGATGAGGATTATGTTAATGAGAAGCCAAACATTCACAGAGTCAAGAAAAATTGATTGCAGAGTTTCAGAGAAAGTTATCTTGCTTTTTTTTTTGTTTTGGTTTTGTTTCATCCTGGGTTGCTTCTCAGTCTTGAATATTGCCTTAAAACTCTTCATAATAATGAATGACTTTTGAAAGAGCACAAGAACCTTCAGTAAAGAGTACTGGGCCACGCCTTGCCCAGACACAGCAAGGGAGCAGAGAAATAAAGGCAGAAAAGAGACAGAGAGAGAAAAAATATTATCAGTTCTTAGATCCCACATTGGTCCTGCTGAATGGATGCTCCAGAGCTGGGGTAGTGAGACAAAGAAAGAGAAACAGAAAGAGGAAAAAGAGAGAGAGGGAGACTAATCCACTTCCTTTTATAATTAACCTGGTGTACGCCTCTTATTTTGCACCATTATTTTGCGTATATGCCACCAACATTTCTGAAGCGTCCTCTCACTTCAGGAAGTGAGTCAAGGGAGGAATTCTGGGGGACTGGGCACCCTCTCAAGGAGGTAAAGGAAGGTGGTTCAGAGCAGTGCATCCCCACCTCTGCGGGACCCTCTCTTCTAATAACAACTTCCCCCTTGCCCCAGTCAGAATGTTTGAGACAAAACACATTTGTACCGTCTCCCACACCTGGGAACCCTTCTTCTCTGCAGAAAGGCTCCTGTATACCTTTTGATTATTAGATAGTCCTGAGACAACGAGAAAATACCTGACTTCAAATTGGTAATTTAGATGAATGAAGACCTTGATGGTTGTATCTACAGACTGTGTTTCTTCCATAACAAATCACTTGTTATATGTGGGGTATATGATTCCTGTGCCTTGAAAGGCAAATGTATGCAAAAATAAAGGAACAAGCTTACTCAAGTGGAGCTTTTTGATGTCTCAAATTAAAAATGGTCATATAAATCCACTGGTTTTGATAAAAAAACAGTAGAGAATTACAGTATTGTCAGCACAAATACCACTGTAAATAGGGTTTAATCAAAAAAGTTTTTGAAATCAAAGCCCTACCACCTGAGTAAAACTCAAGGTTCAGAATAATACTCTGCAAACTAATGTTCTACTAAAAAGCCCAAAGCAGTAATTTTAATTTCAGAATTTTTACTCCATGCTGAAATATATTTAGGATCAATTAGAGACAAAAGTAATTTCTCTAACAATTTATTTCCTTTCTGCAATGTTTAAGATCCTGAAAACAAGCCAATCAATTCTACTCGTAACCCCCCCACAAAAGACAAATACAAGCCACCGATTTCATTCTTATTTGCCATAAAAATAAATTAATAGGAACAAGCTTCTTTCCAAGACATCAAAAGTAATTCCTTCAATTATTTCTTTCCAATATGCAATAAAAATTCATTAAGCTCAGCTTCATTCTGAAATTTCAGAGCAATTTATTCAATAAGTTTATTTTAATTCACAAACAAGTTAATTACCCCAGGTCTTGTTCCTCACAGTTTTTTCTAAGACAAATTCCTCCCTTAATTGAATCTACATGCCTTCCTCCATCTTTAAAAGCTATAAATTTGTCTCTTGCATCATTTGAGATGCTGGCCATGAGCAAGGGCTACATCCTTAAATGGCACTTGCTGTGCACCAAGAGATTTACAGGCATCAGTTACATTTCAGAATTAGCCCCAAACTGAGCTGTTCCTCACAGCTGCTGCAATCTCAAAGCAAAATTTACAGCAATAATTGCTCTAGGTTTCACAAGTAGTCAGCAAAGTAAAACTTTATGTTTCTATCTCCTATTCTGTTCTTTTGGCATTTGTGATGTGCAAGCATCAGCACTGCAAGTCACATGGAGATATTAGCATGAACTACAGGTGGATTAATTTTCCCTCTCAAACACTTCACAGAAAAAATGAGTGTATTCATAAAAGTTACAAGGCCTTGTAATGTTTTTGCTGTTTAAGCCCGATATTACACATACCCATTTCCCTGTCAAAATGAACCTCTTGCACTTTTCTGTAGATGATGAGGGACTAAAACTCTGCCTTTCAGAAAGTCATTCCCGTTGCCTTAATACAGGTTTAATTTCATAAAGATGATTAAAGCATATAGAAAGACTCAAGCCTTGAAGAGCATATTAGTACCCTTTCCAGAAAACACCTGTGAGCCCCCATTTCAGGACCCTGCAATCAAGCCCATAAAGATGAGCGTCACTGCCTCCTCTCTACAGCTGGCCGTCCTCTTGCTTAGAAATACAAACACCTTAGTGTGAAAAACTACTACAGAGGTGCAGATTGAACTTACAGATATTTATGGAGCCTGGCATTTTTTGTGGGGCGTGATTTTCAGAAAGTTCTAGCTCTAAAAAAAGTGGCTTGCTAAGTGAAGGTGATGGAAGAACCTACATTTGAAGGTAAGGAACAAAATGAGTATCATTATTTCATTTTAACAAATAGTTTGGCATGGGCAGCATTAGAAAAACATAAAAAATAGAGTTAGTAAAAGTTACAGTGTAATGAAATAGAGAATTCAAACACTATTTTACTCAGCTTTTAGGCAACCTTATAAGTTAAAATAATCACATTAAAATTTAACCCTACAGGTTCTTTTCTTCCCATTCCTTTAACATTTATCTTTCAAACATACATGAGCTAGTCATATTGTGTGGTTAGAAAGGATTCAGGCTTCCTTCTCTCTTTACTCTTTTAACTTAGCATTGTCATTAAGTTATTATCATTCTGCCAACAAACAATAACAGATCTGAAAAGGAGAAATCAGTAAATCTGTCCAGCTGCAGATAGAACCCTTAAAAAACTCTGTCCACAATTGTTTTTATTAATATACTTCTCTAACAGGGCCAGAATGCTAACATATTCCCCAAAGTTATTTTCCATTTATAAACAATTAGGCATTAGGTCTAGCTTTGCAAGGTCAAGGAATGATGGATCTCATTCCAGACTCCAATTAATTAATTTCTGTACCAAAATTTTTTTCATGGGCAGGTCTGAGGACAAGACATGTTCAATGCTTAGCAAAGTAAGGATATCTACAGACCTGCAGGCAGCCCTTGAAGCAATATGCCTCCTAAATGTTATGGGGCTTGCAGTTCCTCTGTGTCTTTAAACACCTTTCTGATTCTCCTGGCTAATAAGAAAGTCACCTTTAAGCCATCACTACTAAGTTTATTCTGAAGTCATCAGAAAAGAAACTGGGTCACTATGATAAAAAAAAAAACTTAAGAAAAATGTGATTGCAAATTGATTGATGTATGGAGTATTATTCTAACTGCAAATACTAAAGATGGTGATGTGTTGAGAAGTCAAATAGATAACCTAGAAAATAGATCTCCTGTAAAAAGATTGATGGGAATCTTTGAAGGCATGGCAATAAGAAAAACTAATTTTTATTATTTGCACTGTATTACAATATTTTGTAATATAGTATAACAAATCTCTCTGATGAAGTTGCACTCTCTTCCTACTTCTACTGCCTTGATTGAAAGACAAGGTTACGGGGATTGATATTTATCACATTGCAGTGCCTTTTACGCAAACTCTCACACTGATTGATGAGCTACCTAGTAATCATTTCACCCAGTGCTGAAATCTGGTTACTTTTTCTGTACAAATCAACAGTACTCTGTGACAGTAAGCAAAAGCACTGGACTGCTGCTTTCTGGGGCACTTACCCAGGATGTTGTGGAGACTGTCAAGGCCTGTCTAATCCTTTGAAAACTACAATCTGCTGTGCTTTCAGGTGGGCACCAAATATACTGCCAGGAGCAGTCTGGACAATATCAATATAGGTACAAGGGCCCAAGTAGTGTTTTCCTAGCTCCTGCTGCTGAGAGAAAAGGGTTGGTAAGAAGAAGCACTGATACTGCATGTTATCAACTGGTTGCAGAGCTGGTATCAGTGGCAGAGTTTTGGTTTCCAGGCCTGCAGGATGCTGCTTGACCATAAACATCTTCTGGGGAGAGATGGTATTCAGCTCAGTAAGTGGAGGAAAGGTATCTTTTCCAGCAGGATGACTGATCTGCTGTCATGGGTTTTAAAGTGGGAATGAGGGCAGGCGGAGAATAAGGGCAGCCCTCTGATGAAGGGATGTACAGGGTTGACAAGGAAAGAACCTAGGGAAATTTGAACAAAAGCAAACACAAAATCAACAAAACTGGGCCTAAAGGGTGAGCTAAAATATTTCCATATAAGTGCCTAGCAGCTACCATTATGCAGAGAAATAAAATCACAATGTTTTGACCCATCCCAAAAGATGAGGGTAACCCACATTCTTGTTAGTAGATCCCTTGGGGTGGATTTGAGTGAAAAGACACTGAATGATCAGTGTTTATAAATATATATGTAGTGTTTATTTTAGAATAATTTTGTTGCAACGGAAATCTATGTAGGTGTTTTGGTTATTATTATCTATGGTAATATAGCAATAAAAAATTTAAGGAAAAGGAAGAAAGAGAAAGAAAGGATAAGAATAGAAAGACATCACCACGTGTGGGTCCAGCAGCAAGACTTTATTGTTGCCACTTAGTTTTCTCTTGGTCAAAGTGATGGTCACAGTCTTGATCCATCAGTGGCTGGGCAAAGCCCGCAAAACACTAAGTTCATTGGGTTAATACACATTTAAATTTAGGTGAAAATATGCAGGTACCTCCCCTGGGAGTGGAGCTTTATTCTGTCTGTTGCAATACACTGAATTTTGTGCAGTCCTCAGGTGGAAGGTCCCAGAAATGAGTGAAGGCAGTGCTCCAGGGGCATTTGATGATTTATGATGCCTTCTAAGACACAATTGCTGCCTCTCCTTTCAGCATGGTTGAGCCCCATCAGAAAGGATGAATTCTTCAGGCCCACTTGTGAATGTCCCATAAAAATGTAAATCCCCCAACACCTTCCCTGGGTGGGCAGAGGGAGGTGAGGGGAAGTTTTACAACTGAGCCAGCCATCATGAATTATAAAAGCACTATCACCCCTCTGCAGGGTCTGCTTCTTACCAGTCTTCTCCCTTATCTGGCTCAACACCCAGCAAAAAAATCTGTCCTTCTCCCCCTAGGTTTGTAAACAAAGCACCCTGCCACCTAACAGAATGTTTCAAGTCATTAACCATTAACATTCCAGTTTCTCACAAACCCAAACGTAAAATCTCACAAACCCAAACATAAAACAGGATGGTTTTGGAAAATCAGCATGCTGGAGTGTCTCTTTGAACTGTCTGCACACTAATGCACACAGCATGGGGAACAAATACAAGGAATTACAGATCTGATGCAGGTGCAGAACTGCAGTCTTGCTGAGATCACAGAGATGTGGTGACACAACTGGGGCTGAAGTGCAGCGATGGAGAGATTCAGGCTCTTTAGGAAGGACAGGATGGGAAGTTTTGCTTTATGTGAAAACAGCTGGAATACATTGAATTCTGTGACTTTGGTAAAGGACCAACTGAGAGGATAAGAATTCACAAGTGGAGCAGTATGGATGACAATGTAGTGGGCATCTGCTATAGACTCTGATCAGGAAGAACAAGTGGATGATTCCTTCTATAGGCAGATAGAACTAGCCTCTTGTTTACAGGCCCTGGTCCTTCTGGGGCATTTCATCCACCCTACTATTTGCTGGAGGAATAGCAGAGCAGAGCACAAATAATCCAGAAGTTTCCTGGAGAGCATCAAGAAAAACTTCCTGGTGGAAATAAGAGAGGATCCAACAAGGAGATGTGCTTTACTGTATCTAGTACTCACAAACAAGAAAAAACTGGCTGTGGTTTGAAAGCTGGTTGCTGTATTTAACAAAAGTATTTATGAGGCTTTATCAAGAGTCATCTATCCCAATGAGCAGGAAATAAGATTAAACTTAGGATGAACAGGACAAGGATGTCAGGACAAGGATGAACAAGTGGCTCCTAAGAAAACTCATACATAAAAAAAGAAAAAAGAAAGAAGGTCAAAGCAAGGACAAATAATCTGGGAGGATCATAGAGACACTGTCTGATCATGCTAAAGAATGCATAGCTAGAGAAAGCAAAACCTGCCTGGAACTGATACTGGTAAGGGATGCCAAAGATGCTAGCTCCTTCTCTAAATCAATAAATGGGAATAAGAATATTAGAGGAAATATAGGCCCCTTGCTGAATGTGGCAGGAAGTCTGGTGACACAGAATATGAAAAGGCAGAGGTAATGAACGCCTTTTTTGCCTCAGATTTTATAAGCAAGTCTGGCCTTCAGCAATTCCAGAGCTGAACCAAATGGACTCCAGACTACTGGACTACAGACTACTTCCAGCATCAGCCATTCTGTGATTCTGACAGTGTTGACACAGTGAGCTCAGCCTGGCTTGGTTCATTTACCCCAGGTACAAAACTGATTTTGGAGAGTACATACCAGCTGTATGACATAGGGGGACTGACTGTGGGGTGTAGTTGGACCTGAAAGAGTCCTGAAAATAAATGCCACCTTGCAGAGCTGCCAAAAACTTGGCAGTTTCACTGTGTGTGCAACACATGGTGCCACTGGCCCTAATGTTCCTTTGCAGTGACAGAGACTGGTGCAAAATCTGGAGTGAACTGGGTCATCAGAGACCACCTTAGGCATTGTAAGGAACACTGTCTGCCTTCAGTTTCCCTCTAGCTTCCAAGACCCATGCTGGGCAACTGATATTTGGCCAATGTAAATCCAAATTACTGCTTTGCTGGATTCACAGGTAGAATTTTGGATTAAGCCTGCTGTTAATGTGTGATAGGACAACACAGCACATAAAACTGTATCAATATGTAATTCAGACATTGGCTGAAAATTTCCAAAAGATTCTGGCACAATAGAGAGAAAGCCACAAAGTCAACCTCCCACATGCTCCCAGTAGAAACAACATGACAGGAAAAGGTACAGAAGAAGAATAATCCATGCAAAAAAGTGTGCTGCCTTTGCACAATTGAATGATGAATGTATCTTTTTTTGCTATGGTGCCACATGGTTATTACAATGGAATTTCATCAATGTTTCTTGACATGTACATCCTAAGTCAGAAACTCCTCAGAAAAGTTATTCTTCCCTTACTTTATCTTTACTAACATTGCATCTGTCAATCATTACAATGACCCAAAAGACTTACATCTAAGCATAGAATGCAGCAGCCATTCTTTTTATTACTCGATAGTAAACGAGAAGATAGAGACACAACCCTGTTAAATCAGCATTCAGCAACTCCATTTCTTTCCTTCAGATATTTACTCTCAATGCATTTTCAACACTGACAAGCACATTTTTCATCCTTATGTTGAATGATTAGTATTTATGAAAATGAACATGTAAGATACACATTTTTTTGTACCTGGGCTCATTTGTCAGGAGATGAGATCATTCAGTGCAATTAGAATGATGACAGAGACTGATGGTAAACAATCATACCAAAGGATTATTATAGTTTCTTTTTAGTAGTGGCATACATTATACCATCAGTTGCATTAGCAAAGTTTCTTTGGGACTTATAATAAAGAAATATCAGTTATATGGAGTTCACAATCATCTAGATTTTCTTATTTCCAGGAGTGAATATATAGAGAATACAAGAGAGGAGAGGAGAGGACATCAAACACCCCAAACCAACTTTCAAACTCAAATATAAAGGAAGATTCATGTCAGTTATCCTTAAAACAATGAAAATCCATGTTATAACTTGCTTGTAATACCTTAACTGCTTATTATGTTGCAGAGGCTTTTGAATTTTCCTTCTTTTCTTAGATTTTCTCCCTTCAATTCTGGTGTTTTTGTTAGGATCAGAATAGAAATTAAACAGCACCAATCACAACAGAAACCAACTTTTGACAATTTAGTTTGAGAAGTAAATTAAAAAATTCGGGATATTTTCAAATAAGCTAAGCATTGTCAAAGCATACTGAAAGATTTTACCTAAGCAGTTCTAATTTTAAGATCAGATATAATTTAGTTAGCTTTCTTATTATATCTTTTTTTAAAATATTTTTTTTCTATCAAATAACTGTCATTTAGCTTCCATCTTTGTGAAACAAAAATGCTCAGATTCCAACATTAATTGTTCTACAGTAAGAAGAGGGAATAAAAATCATGGCAGGTCCCAAAAGGAATTCCATAATCTAGCCTAAAATACTATTGTGTTCAGCTTCTCTGCATGGAATAACACTAGAAATTACCCGAAGCATAGTTCAGTCTCTCTCTATTCCTCACTTCTTAATCCAATTTTGGTGTCATCTGGTTTTCTCTAGCCCCTCGAGTCTGTTTCCAATCAATAACATAACGCCTCAAAGAGT
>VZRO01002484.1:1020225-1150923 GCA_013397915.1 Daphoenositta chrysoptera
TTCCCTTCCCAAACCTTCCCAAATCTTCCCTTCCCTTATCATAAGCCCATAAAAATTTCTAAATAAAACAATATTAAGTCTTGTATTTTTCAAATTTTTTTGCAAGCTGACTGCCGCTAATGACAAGTAGAGGGATTCCACCATGCTAATTTTATTCATTAAAAATACAGGCAAATTTTAAAGAACTTTTTTAAAATGCTTGTCTGGGAGGATTCAAATGAAAACTTCATGATGCAGTATTATGACAGCTGTACAAAACAATAAGCCTTCCATCTCCTTGATGACATGTCCTGTTAAAGGAAAAGCCACAAATAGTTGAAGAAAATCCTACAAGTGTATACATACATGTATGGAGCATTTTTATAGCAAGCTGTGTTTGAATCATGGAATTCACGGAGGACAAACACAGGGAAAGATAGGAAGAAGTGTTACTAGTGCTATATGGTGAGAAAAATAATGAATTATTTTTGTCAAAAACAGTTTAAGAGAGAACCCCTAAGAACTGGAAAAAGCAGGGCGCTTTGTAGGGGTGGGAACAGAAAAGGGAAAAAGAAGGTGGTTTATAGCTAAATACAACATATCACTTTTTTTTTTTTACCTAATCATTGAATTTTGCATTATTGTGCTCTCAAGTATGGTTGTAATTAAACTGGAACTCTGCTACCTAATCTGAAAACAGATTTCCATAAATTTTTCCCCCTGCATTGATTATGAAGAGATGAGACTTATCCTGTTCAGCCTTAGTTTTGGTCAAAATATTCACAAATATACAATTTATGTTTACCTCTTCACCCTCCATTTTTACCACAACTTTAAATGTTTAAGCTTTCAAAAATGGTAAAATTACATTCTTCTGGAATACCACCAACATATGATTTATATTTTAATACAGAATCCTGCACTACTGAATGCGGCAAAATATTTAGAAATATCGCACCAAATCCCTGTGCTTCCTGTGATTTGCCCTTAAATTCTCTGGTAGTTGTAGCTACTGTAGCTATGCCTTATTTCCAGTCCGGGAAGTACTTTACTACAGGCTGCCTGATTGAGGGGAGCCTAGTAACAAAGTCTTCTTGCCTAGGCTACAGGAGGCATTACACTTGCTGGCTCCCATCCTCCTGGGGCACTTCAACCACCCTGACATCAGCTGGGAAAGTGGCACAGCAAGCTGTTGGCAATCCAGGAAACTCCTGGAATGCACAGAGGAAAACTTCTTCAGGCAGGAAATAGCCCTACTAGGGGGTATGTGATGCAGGATCTGATGGTCACCGAGGTAAGGGAGCGAATCAAGGACATCAAAACTGGAGTCAGCCTGGGCTGCAGGGACCATGCAGTGGTGGGGTTTGCAGTCCTGAGGGATATGGGTGAGGTAAGGAGTAAAGTTAGGCTCCTGAACTTTGAGAAAGCAGACTGCCAGGTGTTCAAGGAGGTAGTCAGTGGGCTCGTCTGGGAAACTGACCAGAGAAAAAAAGAAGTGGAACAGAGCTGGCAGATCTCTAAGGAAGTCTTCCACTGAGCACAAGAGCTGGCAATCCCCAGGAACAAGAAATCGGGCAAGGAAGGCAGGAGACCGGCAGAAAACAGAAGGAAGCAAATGCACCAACATTTGAAGCTAGGACTGGTGACCTGGGAATGATATAGAGATGAAGTTGGGTTGTGGACAGGGTGAGAAAGGCCAAGTTGAAGCTGGAATTGAAACCAGCAAGGGGCACAAAGAAGAATAAGATGGTCTTCTATAGGTATGTTAATCAGAAAAGTTAAAGAAGGTGTACGTCGCCATATAAAAAATGCTGGAAAACTGGTAACAACAGATGACAAGAAGTCTAAGGTACTCAATAATTTCTATGACTCAGTCTTCAAGAGAAACCTCTCTTCTCACACCTGTAAAGTGGATGGACAGCAGGATGGGGACAGGGTGAACAACATCTTTCTAAGTAGAGATCAGATTCCTGACCACATGAGGAAACTGGATGTGCATAAGACTGTGGACCTGGTGAGATGCATTGGAACCCAGTGAACCTTGGTCTGAGAACTAGAGTTCTGGGGGAATTGGATGATACATTTGCCAAGGCATTCTCCATGATATTTGAAAAGTCATAGTTGTCAGGTAAAGTCTCAGGGGGCTGGAAAAAGGGAACACTGTACTCATCTTTAGAAAGGAAGATTCTGGAGAGTACCACCCTCTCAGCCTCATCTCTGTGCCTAGGAAGATCATGGGATGATCCTCCTAGAAGCCATGCTAAGGCACATGGAAGACAGGGACGTGATTTGCAGTAACAACCTTTGCAGATTCACCAAAGAGGGAAGCCAACCCAGTGGCCTTCTAGGATGGAGTGACTCCATCAGTGGAAAAGGGAAGGCTACAGGTGTTATTTATGTGGACTTTTGTTAAGCCTTTGATTTACACCTTTCTCTCCAAATTGGAGAGAGATTAATTCAGTGGGTATACTCTTGGATCATTAAGAAACTAGCTGGATGGTCACATCCAGAGGGTAGTGGTCAACAGCTCAGAGTCCCAATGGATATCACTGAAAAATGGGGTCTCTCAGGGATTCACACTGGGGCCAGGGTTTTTCAATATCTTCATTAATGACATAGACAAAAGGATCAAGTGCATGCTCAGTAAATTTTTAGAGGACTCCAAGCTAAGTGGTGCTGTTGAGACATCGGAAGCGAAGAATGGCATACAGAGGGACCTGGACAAGCTTGAGAAATGTGTCCATGAGAACCTTGTGAGGTTTAACAAGACCAATAACAAGGTGCTGTACCTGGGTCAGAACAACCCCTAGTACCAATGCAGGCTGGGGGATGAACAGATCAAGAGCAGCCCTGCAAAAAGGACTCGGGGATAATGGGGGATGAGAGGCTGGACATGCCCCAGCCATGAGCACTCCCAGCCCAGAGAGCCAAACGTGTCCTGGGCTGCATCCAGAGCAGCGTGGGCAGCAGGGGAGGGAGGGGATTCTGCCCCTCTGCTCTGCTCTGCTGAGACCCCACCTGGAACACTGCCTCCAGCTCTGGGCTCCCAGCACAGGAAGGACTTCAATCTGTTGGCACAAGCACCACCGAGGTGATTAGAGGGTAGGAGCATCTCTCCTATGGAGAAAGTCTGAGACAGTTGGGGTCATTCAGCCTGCAGATTAGAAGGCTCTGGGGGAGAACTTTTTGTGGTCCTTCAATAATTAAATAGGAATAAGAAGAATAGGGACAGACTCCTTAGTAGGACCTATAGCAATATGACATAGGATAATGGTTTTAAACAAAAAAGATAGACTAGATATGAGAAAGCCATTTTTTATCATGAGGGTGGTGAGGCACTGGAACAGGTTGCCCTGGAAATATTCAAGTAGGGTTGAATGGGGCTCTGAGACACCTGATCTAGTTGCAGATGATCCCTGCTTATTGCAGGGGCATTGGACAAGATGACCTTTAAAGCTCACTTCCAACCCAAACTATTCTATGAGCTTTGAGTATCGTAACAGTGATAAAAAATACAGGTAAGAAATATTACATCAAATCTTAAGGGACAGTAAATATAAAGAAGTAAATAAAGGATTTTTTAATTAATTGAAGATATATTCTGAAGCACATCGAATTCAGAATAAACCTACTTCTGACTGGGTTTTGCCTAGATGCTACCATATAGCATGATAAATAATATGTTCAGATGTTACCTTTGAAAGTTTTAAGCAGCTCTTCTTTCTGTTATGTTGTTTTAGATATTTTGTGATTCAGAATACCACATAGTACTAATTCTTGTGACTTTCTCAAGAGTCACCTTTGGCTGTCATCTGATTATTGTATTGCTAAACTGGATTTTGTCTCTTGATTAAAATTCAAGCCAAAATGTTTCATTTTCTTGTGTGGAATATATAATTTTATTCTATTGCTTAAATTTTAAATTCAAAACCAGTTTTCAACTAGCAATGTTTGAACAACATTTCAGAACTGCTGTATAGAAACCGGTTCAGTCTGATGAAGCTGTGCTTTTCTGATCAAAAATAGTGTCAAGAGAATTCTTTATCAGTACAACTACATGACACACATCAGGCCTGGCCTCATTCTTTTCTGATTTAGGATTTCTTTTGATCTTACAAATTATGTGTAGCTTTATGGCTCATAAAAGGAACAAAAGTACAGCATATTCTTCTTTGTTGTGGAGACTATGCAGTCTAATGATTTGAATGAAGTTTGGAGGGGAAAGACTAGAGACGGTCTTCCTTCATAGCAGAAATAAGCCAGCCTAAAGGGAAAGAAACCACTGTGATTTATAACAGTATTCTGATTACAGCAGGGATCAAGTGTTTTGTTCTGAATTTTAAAGAAATTACTTTACATATCCCTTTCATCTGCTTGGATAATACTAATCTTACTAACATTATGAGTAGTATCTACCACGAATGCATATTAGTCATCTCTTCAAAAGCTGTAGTTATCAGCACTTACTAGAATCAAGATTTTACCACAATGTTTCATACTTCCATAACATATTTGTTTTTCTATAACCAAGTGTGTGATGGAATTGCTTTTCATTTTTATTAAAAAGCAACTTTAAGTATTGTAGCAAAACCCACTTTTTAAAATTATTTTTTGTCCATGTCAAAATGTATCTTTAACTCCTATTTAGATTAATTTATATATATTAATGACCATCTAGTCAGCAAAGTTGACATTCAGTTTATTCAAGTGCATGATAAACATTAAAGATTGAACCATATTTTCTGTCAGAAATTTCCTGTTGCATATCTATTATCTTCTAATCTTAAATTATCCTCTTATTTTAAATAATCTAAATTTTTCACTATATAAGTACAGTAAACATCCACTGTTTCCACTGTGCATTTTTGGCTAAATAGCTTTGTCACCTCCATATACTTTTATCTGCATCAGCTTTGAATTTAGATTGCTAATTCTCTAGGGCAGATTTCATATCTTTTTAATCAAACAACATTAACAATATTTGATCAAAAAATATAAAATATCAGCAGAAAGGTCTAATACAATGCACAGAAAAGTGCTCTGGGAAAACAATAAAAAAAAAAAAAGACAAAAAGTGTTAAATCTTTCTTAGGAACTAAATCTCTTAATCTTGATATTGAGCCCACTGATGCTAAGGTTAAAGTACAGCTTTAATGTAACTAAATACTATAAACCAGATCATGTTTGTTGATTTTACAGGTCTTTTTCTTAATTTTACCTGATTCTTCAAGCCACTGAGTTCAAATTTGATATAGACATGCAGAGATACTGAGAACAAAGTTGTATCATTTGAAACCATCACCAGGTTGCCTGTATGGATACAAAACCTTTGCTATAAAATACAAACATGTAATTCATAATGGTTGTAATGACACTGGTTGTTGAAGTCATAGATTTAGCATGGCTTGTAGAGAAAAGAAATTTTTGTACATTTGAAGCAGAAAGAAATGAGTGAAGGCTGTAGGAAGTCTTCTTGAATTGCATCTATAACCTGCATCCCAGTGATGATGTGGGATACTAGTGAGCAGCTTTTTCCTATATTCTGTTTGCAGTGTAATAATGAGGAAATAAAATTGTAGAGAATTAGGACTAAAAACACTTGATATGAAGAAAGTAAAACAGTATCAGCCCTACTTACATTAGGGAAGAATGTTATTAGAAATAAAATAGCTATTATGTTAAAAGATCATCTAAGGCTCTATTACACAATTAAAAAATTAATAGATAATAAATATTGTATTATTAATACAAATATATGATTTTTCAGATTAAATCAGGTGTGGGTTGCTGAGAGGTTTTTTCCTGTGAAAAAAATAAGAACCTTTGACCTGAAGGAAAGATTAGAAAATTATCTTATTCTAAAAAGGAAATTTGGAGGTGCACAGTAACAAATTGGATTCTGGAAACATGTGATTTTTGGTTGGTTGGTTGGTTGGTTGGTTGGTTGGTTTTTATTAAATGAAATACAATGTGTGTTGAATACACTTATTTAGATATTATAAATACTATTCTCTATTTCATATATTGAAGAGGACTTCAGAATTCTCATTTTATCACGTGTTGATTGATAACATATGATCCAGGTATCTTCCAGCCACCAATCCACCCAGCTTACTATCCAAAGTTTATCGTGCCAGAGCGGTAAACCTTATGATCCTGTCTCTACAGACAATATTGTCTCTTGTATTTTATCACTTACAGCATTTCCCACTTTCATAAAACATGAGCACTGTAAGCACAACCAATCCAACAGATGTTCAACATTTCCAGCTTTCCCTGAAATAAAATGCTGGCTCTGATGGCTTGAGGGCAGAAAATGTTTTCCAACTTAACACTGTTTCAGAATGTAAATGGATTAGCTGGATATTGTTGCATTCTAACTTTTAAACTGTGTCTCCACATTGTTGTTTGGATTTTTTTCAACATGTTCAGATCATCTCTTAGCAGTTCAATACTTCATGTTTGTTCAAAAGTTTTAAAACTGCAAAAACATTTTTCATATCTATTTAAAGATGATGCAAAATTAATATAAAGGCATCTAAAATCTTCCGATTTTTATTTATGTTGATGTAGTATAAGAAATACGCTTTTGGTGTTTTCTACTCTGTGGCAAAATAAGCATATTCACATGCTATGTTCTAAAATACACTATTTAAATCAATATTCACTTTCAACACACACCAGGTACTGATACTGCAATCTGTGCCATCATGAACAACACACACAGTGGCATACTTGTTATTAGTACAACTAGATACTTTTTTGGGAAAGATCATCTGTGAGGTGATACAGAGTATTTAACAAATGAAAAAGTTGGGCTCTTATTTCATCCTGAAATGAGCAAACAGTCTAGCAGAACTTCAGAAATCAGATCACAAAAAAGTTTTGATCAAACGATTGTCTTTGAATATATATGTTACTATGGATACCTGGTTACTAAGGTTACAACCAGATCTGTAAAAGAATAAAAGATCATGACAGATGTGATAACTCAAAATCACAGTAGGAATTTATAGTTCTTTGATTTGAACAAAGATTTTCCTTCTTTGACTACCACTTCAGCCTTTTTACTATTATCCTTTTTGTGGTGGTCTCTCTAGCTTTTAAAAAAAGAATGAATTTGGAAGGATGCATTTGAATGTATTATCTAACACTGCCATTTATGATAATGAATTCAATCTCTAAAGAAAACTGTACAGTCAAAAATGTATGCAGTTCCTTGATAGAGCCCGGCAATAAAGAAACATATTTAGTGTCAAGACCAAGTAGAAGCCACAGACACAAGGAAAACAGCTTTGGTCTGTTGTTTAATTTCATTCTGAAAAATTCATTTTCCATCCTTTACTCTTGAGATTTAAAAAACTGTGAAGTGCATGCATATGCTAAGGTTTGCTAAGCACTGCATGCCATTGTGCCAAAAAATTGTAGAACCTCAGAACCGTATCAAGCCTGTACATAGCAGTGCACACCACCAGTTACCCCACCCATTAGTACCGTGAAGAAGTTGAAACATATGCAAGAACTGGAATGCCCATTGATATGGGGTTGTTTCTGTCATCTTTCTTCAAGGATTTGATAGGGAGCATGTTTTAAAATCTAGCCAGATACCTGTATCAGTCACACCCTTTGAAATGCCCAAATAAATTCCTCACACAGACTTGCCCAATACAAAGCCATTCTCATTATCAAAAAATGCCTATTCTCTCCAGGTAATTTTTACACTGCTTAGGGCCCACTGGCAGAAGGACAAGAGTGACTAGATCCCAGAGCAGTTAGACATTAGGCATTAACTCTGTTGGACACGAAGCTACAGGATATCAGAAGGGCTCTGCTGCTAGTCCTACACCCACTTGTATAACACCTATCAGTTTGAAAAAGATAAGGTCCCTAGGGTCAGCCAGTAGTTTTATCACTGTGTACACAAGGAGGTGTGTGCATGGGCATCCATATATCCATATCTTTTTCAATTGTTGTTTTTAATATAATTTAATGAGAAAGTTCCTTTTTGAACTGTGGGTTCTTGCAAAGCTAAAGATCTGATGTTCACAAAGCCATAAGGACAGACAAGTTTCATAACATGTAGAGAAGAAAAGCAAGGTTGCTCTCATTTAAGAAAATTTGACAAATTTTTCAGGACTAAGTAGAAAAAAAGAAGTAAAAATATGAAAGGAAACAGTTTAAAACTAGGAGTTTGGTCAGCTACCCATAGTGTGAGGGAAATAATCCTTATTTGAAAATATTCTAATTTGAACTGTAACAGCTCAAATTGTTCATTTTTAGAAGTCCTTTATAAAGTCTGAGCAAACGTAAGGTCAATTTATTAAAGTGAGTTGGAATTTATTAAATACTCTTAATCATAATTAAGCCTTAAATGACATGTGAGATCAATGCAATTGGTAAGAAAAAATGACAAATTGCTGTATACTACACCTTAGATATTTAAATATTGGTAGCCCACATGTTTATGGAAAAGTAAAGACTAATTACTTGGGAAAAATAAGTATAATATTGCCTTGCTAGTATGTACAGAGAAAAAGAAAAAAGGAAAGCAGAAATTAAGTAAATTACCATATCCTGCTAATGGAAAAACAAACTGAATATTCAAATCCCTGAAATTGTCAAGAAAAAAGTAAATTTAAAACAAAAAAATCCATAGCAACTAAACTGTAATGGGAATATGATAAGAATTTCAATCTGAGCGTTCACTCCTGCTCAATAGCATGCTCAGCTCTGAAATAAAAATCAATGTCTATTTTAGACAAGAAGTGATTTTAGAAATGAATAAAGACATTTAGCATTATCTTCATAATCAGAACTCTCTGGAAAAAAAAGCTTTGTTCTTTGTTTTTTGTTGGTTTTGAAGACCAACTCTTTCAAGTCTTAAAAACATGGAATTATCTGGCTTAGATATCTGAGTTTCAGTTTCCAGTTCATTATTTTGTTTTAAAATTAGAATCTCTATTAAAAATTATTGAAATATTGTAATTATTTGTCTTGATCTGAATTCAGAGTGACAGTTTACAAATATTCTTTACCTCCACTTGAAATCTACACATGTAGTCTCATGCCTAGCTCTGAGAGAAAATGATAAAATAAAACAAAAGTCAGAAAGGAGGTTCTACTTCCAGCGCCTCTGAAAGATGTTTGCATGACCCAAGCAAAGCACAACTTTTCCCATTCTTCTCTTTACCAGTGTGATCTGTAGAACTGAAAGGAAAACAAAAGCTGTTTCCAAATTCACATGAACTCCCACACACAAATTGATATCTACCCTTTGGCACCTGATCTTGCTCCAAGTAACATCTGTGGAGAATAGCTTCTCTGGTGGCTGTGCCAACCCAGACAAGTACCTCAGATGTAGATATCTGTGTTGTAAGCACCCCTAAGTTTGGTGACATCAGCCTCTCAGGCTCTCTCCTGCTAGAGAAAAAGCATTTATTTAATTTCATTTATTCATTTACTTGTGGAAGATAAATGCAGGTTTGAGGTAGTTTAGTTGTGAGGAAGGCTGGAAGTTTCTCCTCATGGGAAGAAATTCAGTTTCCATATGTAAGTCCTTTTCAGACAGTTTGACAAGACAGTCAGCTTCAGAAATTATATAAAACAGAATATTTTGCTTTTTGTTCAAGTAGACTTTAAAACTTTGATCAAACAGTACAAAAGTAGTGTAATTATCCAAAGTCCACCAAGTGATCAACCTTTTGATGGTTTGGACATATACATAAATAGTTTTTAACACACTTTCCATTCAGAAACCTACATTGACATATCATTTGAAAACTGTATATATTTTGAAGTTTACTTACAGGATAACCAATGCTAAAAAACATCAATTTGACCTCTTCAGCAAGGAATTATAACTTCTGCAATGTGACTGAAAACAGACTACTTCAGAAAGACACTTGCAAACGTAATGACTTTATAAATTACCACACTGGGTTTCCTCTTAGGAAAAAAAAATCAAGTGACTTTTTAGCAGTCATTCCATGGTACAAGGGACTTATCTCCAATGAGCTTTTAGTAATAATAAGTATTTTTCAGCTGATCTATTTCCCACTTACAAAACACAGCAAACTTCTATTAAAATATGCTGTGGAAATTGGCTAGGCAATATTATTAGAAGATTCAGAAGGTGCTGTCAGTAATACACAAACTACCAAGCTGTAAGAATACCCTGATAATAAACCGTATTTACTGCACTGAATGCCCAAAATATTGACAAATTCAAAAATAGAGCTGCATAAAATATTTTAATTTAATACTGCAGAGATTAATGAAGTAGATTGGAGTCATCCACTGCATTTAACTAGCTTGCTTAAGATCTTTTACATTGAAAGTCCTAACATTAAAATCCTACTTTTATCACTCAGATACTAACTCTACAATAATACTTGAGGGAAAAGGGGAAAAAAAATTAAGCAATTTGGACTGTCAGAGTTATTTAACTGATATGCTCCTCATGTGCCACCGTATCTTTTGTTTTCTGCCAGTTAGCCTCACATTAAACTTTTGCATTTTTCCTCTTAATAGAATGGCAGGATAGGAGCAGAGGGAGGCCAGCTTGCAGGCAAACTAGTATATATCATTAGTGGGTCTGGCTTTTGAGCATTTTTCCCAGTGGTGACCAAATTTGTCAGTGGAATCAACAAACAGAAAAAAATCTTCTTAGAATTTCAAACATCAGTTCCTGTCCAGAGGGGATATAAAATTGCCAAAGTAAATATTGAGACCGGTTTGGAGCTGAACAGCTGAGGAAAATGAATGTAGAATAATCCATACTCTTAGAGATTGTAGGGCTGATAAACAACATACAGTACTGTGAAAAAAAAGTCTGTGCTGATGTGTTTGAATCGTCGTCTAAAGATGCACTGAATGGTAAAAACAATGCTGTATGTACATAGAGAAATAGGGGGAAGAAGTGAATTAGAAGGATAATGGTAAAATGCTTCCATCTTGTCCCATGTTGAAATGCAAAGGGATATTTTCCCTCTTAAAATGCCAATACAAAATGTCAAAAACCTAGATTGTAACAATATTATTCCTATAATTTATGTACTTCAGTCAAACTTTAGGTGATATGAAGGGTGACACAGTAAGAATCAAATTTCTTTGTATTCAAAGGCTGCATTCTTCCACCTTGATGTTATAGCAATTATTTTTGGCCTTGCCCTGATATTTTAATTTTCACAGATTCATTACAAGTGGACAAAACTACATGGATATGGTAATAAATGTCAGATACTCATTTAAGTTTTGCTTTGGGGGAGAGATGGATCTTATTCTTCACTTCTGTTTTATTCAGTCTGGTGGTCACTGATCTCCACAAATGGTAATTAGTGGTTTACAAATAGTCTGGGAAAATTAATTTAAACACTCTATTTCAAAATACCAAGTGATGATTATTATAAATATGCAGTTAACATATAAAGTGGCAAGGAGCTCAACTACTTTGACACTCTTGATTAAATCAAAGTTTATGTTTCAGACTTTGGCAATTACAATATTTCCCTATGCCAAACCTATCCTAATGTGATTTAACAAACTTTAATTACAGATGTACTTTACAGTGCTCCTCAAAATATTATCATCCCCAAAGCATAAAACTCTGAAATTTGCCAAATATCTTAGTGATGCTTGGATAATGTAACCTACTTTCTTGTTATCAGAGACTGTTGTGATGCTAAATGTGCCCTTAAGTATAAGTAATTTCTAAATATCTAGCATTTACCAAGAAATACCCTTGCAGTAATGATTTCATGTGCAAAATAATTCTATTTTAAAATAATCATGACCATAAAAATATATCATGATTCAAAGTGAAGCACAAAACATAAGTAAAAACAGGAAATAAGCATTTTACTTGTCATTGAAAAAAGCCAGTACGTAATTGCATGAGAGAAGCAGAGCTAATGCTAAAATTTTCTACCTTCACTAAATCTCAGGAAATAATAACAATAGCAGAAGTTGATTCTGCTGTACGGATTTCAGCTATGACAGACTGCGACCGTCATCTGCATGGCCTTTAGGTAGTGTGTTCATGTGTATGGAATATCTTCCTCACATATTACCTGAAATGAGATTCATAGTATAGGCTCTATATTTAAAATCCAGCAATCTGGTATTTTGTCTCTCTCTTACCACTTGTTCAGTCAGAAGTTAAATATTATCACTTCAAAAAGGTAGGTTTCTGCTAAGCGACGCAATAGAAAATACTGTTAAGAGTTAGACATTCTAATACCACATGATAATTACAGTTTCCAAACCTTAGAGATGCAAATAAATACACACGCACAAAGAAATAAATGCTGAAATCAATGCATGTAGATTAAACGGATGCCAAATTTCTATTTTTCAGGATTAAAAGCCTCAGCGATGAAAGAAAATCTGACAAAAGCATGGTAGTTTTAGAGAGAAAGGTCAATATTTTATAAAGCAGATGTTTAACACAAGCAAACACAATAAACACATTAAACACAACTAGACCTATTAATTCCAACAATATAACCTATATTCATGAAATTAACCTACACAGAAGTGACAAACTGAACTTTGCCCTGTATTGAAGAAGTCTGAATCAGAACAGTGCCATTTAAAAATGCGGGAACTTTGTTAAGTGCTTGGAAAAATATCTTAATCGTAAACATTGTATGTTATTTCTTTCTTATCTTAGAAGGTTTTTTTAAATAATCTTATAATTACTTATATAGCCATTATCTGATCTCAATAGATTATTTATATTCAAGTCAGACCTGAAGACTGGTTAAGAACACATTGACTTTATATATTCTAGATAAAATGAAATTCAGATGGAAAAAACATTACGACCCAGCTCAAGCTTGCAAATGCAAACACTAATAATCTTCAAACATATGCAGATTTCCAGTGCCATTTAAATTTCTTCTTAAGTATGTGCACATTATCTTGCAATCTTCTTTTACACTGTTGCACAAAGTTGTTTTCACAAGTTCTGCCTCTTCAGTGCATGGGGTCATTTATATCCCAAGAAGTTTTCCCCCTTTAATTCCAGGGAGTAGATCCCAGACCACAATACATAAATTCCAAGGCTAAATACTGACAAGAAAAAAAAAAATGTTTCTGAGAGCTACTTAAACTGAAAAAATGAAAATAACAATTGTTTTTCAGGATTCACCTAATTTCAAATTCAGAGAAATATGCAACAGAGAAACAAAATCATATAGTGGAAGAAGAATCAGGCAAGATAGGCCCAGGTAAAATCTTCATAAAGTTCAAGGAAGAATATAGAGAAAAACTGACAGTCACAAGGAAAACTAAAAGTAACTCAACATAAAGGGAACTCATAAAAAGGGATTTCTTACTAATAAATTTCTGTAAAAATGAATCAACTGGTTATGTTGCTTGAGTGACTCAGCCGGTTTTGTAAATGGCCTTTGCTGACTTAATGCATAGAGAATGCTGCCTCCCTCAACTAGCCAGGACCAGTACAGGAAAGTGTATACATAGCTCAGTCTAACATGGAGTACTGAAGCTAGAAAAAAAAACAAACAAAACAAAACCAAACCAAACCAAACCCAACCAAATAAACAATGCACAAATAAACAAACAAAAAGATAATGAAGTTTAAAGAGAGAATCAAGCAACAGACTTGATCTGACTTCAACCCATGCATTCCTTCCTGAGAACTGAGGATGTCTGGGGTGCCCAGAAACAGTGGTGAGCATATAGAGCCACGTACTGGGAGTCACATTCCGTAACAGAAAAATTCTGACCTTTATGAAACTGGTGACAGCTTCTTACAAAAAATTTGTTTAGTCGCTGTCTTTTAAAGCCTTAGATGGTTTTGTCTCAACGACTGACATTTTCAATCAGTTCTTTTTACCCTCTCATTTTTTTAGGGGTGCATTAATAGTATTCAGAGCACTAAATTTTGTAGGAGAAAAATGTGCTTTTAAAAATAGCAGGCAGCTGTTCCTGCTGGAAGTACAATACAAAGAAGTAAAATATCACAACCCATTTTCTTATTTAACCCTGAGGTACAAAGTTGATTTAATGTTAAACTTATAAATGCATTTTGCATAATGTTTGGCATGCAGAATACAAATGCCAATGCCAATGGCATCAAAATGGTAAACACCATTAAGTTATGCCTAAGTGTTTGTTAAAATAGTACAAACACTCGCAAGGTTATATATTTTTGTTTGTTTGCTACCAAAATTTAAAATCAGCATAAAACAGATATTTCTTTGTCTGTTTATAATCAGAATAGTTTTTATTTCATGCTATTTAAGTAATTCTAGCAGTTCTTGAGCCACCAGGACTAAAAGTGAAACATGAACATTAATTAAAGCATCTAGAAAACCAATATTAATACAAGTGATTCCACAAAGACTCTGACATAAATCTGTTACATTATTAGATTATAGGAAGTTATTCCACCTAAGGCATAACAAGATACCAACTGAAATTAATAGTGTAGCAATAGATATTTTGCTACCTATAAAAATAAATTAAATATGAGCCCCACATATCCTAGAAACCGAGAATACAGGACTGATTAAGAGATAAATATTTTTTTTATTCTTTTTGACACGGTATATGTAGGTTATGAAAGAAAATAAAAATGTCCTTCCCTTATATTTTCTGTTCACTAGAGAGACAAATGTGTGTCCAGCCCCATCTCTCAAACATACAAGTCCAAGTGAGCCCACAACTAAAGCCTGTGGAATTGCATCCCACTCATTTAAAGACAGTGTGGATCTCAATACATAATCATGCTCTTCTACACAGTCCACCTGATGGTCTCAGAATATCAAAATACTGTAAGAACATAGGACTAAAAAGAATTCTGTAAAATTTTTCAGTAATGTTTTCAAAATAAGGGTGTATTTCTACCACAACTGGCTACAGTGTGTAAAATATTTCTTATATAAATAAATATTCATCATCCATAACATCTTAGCACAACATGAGTACTTAGCACACTGAACACATTCTTTTTCTTTCTGTCTTGAGGAAGTCATTCCAGTAATCATTTAACCTGGCAGCTAAATGAAAATGTACTGAGTTAGGGATTTATGTTCACTTAGTCCATTTTCTTGTTAGCTACACACTCGGATGATACTGCATGTTTTTATTTTTCTAAACAAAAACACTAAAAAAATCCTCCAGCAGATATTGAATTAAATTAATTATTTTAGGATGTTTGTGTAATTACAGTTTGTTATCTCCAGTCTTAAAATAAAATACATTGTCCCAGAAAATTTGGTCAAAATAAATGATAAAAAAAGCCCTTGTAGCATGTCCCAGGTTTCCAGCAATATTGATGCAAAGACTGCTGGGCTAATGCACAGCATCCTTTTTTTGAATAACAAATTTATCATCTCTCATAAGCAGTTTCATAGCACTTGCAGTAGGTACATGCTGAACTTAAATGTCTGAATATATCTCTAAAATTAGTTTTGTAGATAGCCTACAGTACACAAAAATGCTGGAGAAGAGGACACCTTCTTGAGGATTTTAAAATACCAAACTGAACGTTGTAGAAAAAATGGGGAATTCAAGTTTTGAGTTGCTAGAGGAAAATAATATCACTTATGCATTTTCATTTTGGGGGAGTTTAAAGTGTTCATTGCTTGTAAAATGAAGCTGAAAAATGACCGACATTTTTGATAAATGTCATAGAATTACTTAATTTGGAGTGGACCTCTAGAGGTCCTCTGGTCCAGCCTGCCACTCAAAGCTAGGCCAGCACTGGTCAGGTTGCACAGGGCCTTCTCTGGTAAAACTTTCAGTATGTCCCAGAAAGAAGTTTCATATCTCTCTAGATAGCTTTGTTCAGGGTTTGACAATCCAGACTTTAAAATTTTTACTAATAAAATCATGCCATAATTGTAGTAAAAAATATAGTAAATTATAAACTCAAAGCTTTTCTTTTAATTTAATGAGGCATCTATGAAATGATACTGTAAATTTTTCTAAATTAAAAAAAAAATTGTAATCCAAAGCAAAATTATCAATACAGTACAAAAACAGTTCTTTCAGAATTTTTTAGTTTCTGTGTTAATAGTTCATATCTGAAACCTCACAGTCTTTCTTCATAGTTTTCAGGAGCAACATAAGTACAAAAGTTAGCAATATTAAACATAGCACAGTGACTTGGCCTATTGCATTTGACATTTAATGTGTTGAAAAATACCGAGACAAATGAAAGGCATGCAAACTACAGAGAGGTGATAAGAATAATGATAATCTGGTATTTCTGTCTTAGACATAAATCAGATTTAAAGTTCAGACTTAAATGTTGTAGGCAATTTTAAACCTTTGAAGTTTATCCTCTGACTAAAACAAGGTCTTCACCCCAAATGTTGTCACTAAAGCCTTTTTTGTTATCACTAACTTCAACTTCAAAAATTTCCATCTCAAGTCATTTTTGCAAGCTGATTTTTTTCAGAGTTTAACTTTTCACTATAAAATGATAAAGCAGATACCACAATTAAAACAGATTAAACAGACATATGCTAATTTATTGTATTAGGGAAAAAGCAAATTAACAGGATTAGATTACTGTGACATATATTTGAACCACAGCTTTGGTGAGAGATCAGTAGTCTTTAAATCAGTCAATGAAATTGTGACAATGCTGCTGAAATTTAAAACTCCACCAATCTTTCTCATATGAAACCAAAATCCACGTTGTGATTCCACAAAGCCCATAATAGTCTCCCTTTTTCAGTTAAAATGTCCAGCAATCACTGCTTCCATTTTAAATTTTCCACATTTATTTCTGGGTGAATATAGGATTGACAATATGAACCAGTCTCTTTTTCTTAAATATTGTCACTATTATCTCAGGTGGACCTGTGTGTGGGAGCTGTAAGAACCACCACCTAGACACTGTCAGATGAATTTCCAGCTATAAGGATTTTTAACAGTACCCAACAGTCTGCTTGAAGCTAAACCTGCTCTGCTGCTTAACAGGGAGCATCATGGGCCTAATGTCACAACACAGAGGAATGTGCAGTGGACAAGGTACTGTGTGGATCAGAATGTAAAAAATCTAGATCTCTGCTCTCACATTCTTTCTCTGCATAAGTCATTTGACCCATCAGTTTGCATAGTCTCAACTCCTAAGCAATTATACTCATACTGTACCTGAGCATCTGAGTTTACAGCTGTTTAAGGTTTTGCAAAGAGTTGTTACAAACCTTCAGTAACACTCAAAAATGTTTTATGCTAACACGAGAGAAATATATATTCATGAAATTTTTCTAAATGTCTTTAACCCATCACAGAATGAAGTGCAAAGAGAATTTACAGGTTTTCTAGAGGAAAAAGATGAAAGCTTGGAGTAGTTTCAAACTTTTCCAAAATGTACTGCAGTTTCAGGGTGTCTTACATTTCCTGTTTACACTGTATAAAAAGCTAAAGCGTTATAAAAATAAGACAACAAAAAAAATTTATAACTCTCCTCAAAAATTTTAAGTTCTGCTACAGCTGTTATAAGGAGAAGTCCAAATTTTGGGCTAGAGTGTGTACAGTATTGCTCCTGCCTATGGAAGAACTCATTGATGACTCAAGGAAAACTAAAAAGTCTTAACTAAGAAGACTCATATTTATCCAAGGAAGATTTAGGCACAGATAATTGACTACTTGAAAACTATGTTCTTCTGAAAATGTCTGCTAGTTTCACATATCCTCAAATACTTTGAAAATTCACTCTCTTCTGTCTAACCTTTTTCTACCTTTAAGACTAAGTTTTGAAAAAAACTAAAAAGGTTGTAAAAAAATTAAGAGATTTTAGGCTTTTTAAAAATCATCACAGTAAATATCTACAACTCAACAGTTGAAATTCTAAATTCTCTATATAGATCCAAAAATCCATAAATACATACAAAGACTTAAATGTCTTTATAGCATATGATGGAAAGAATTGGGCTTCACTGAGCAGCAGAATTGTATTATTTTTACTCTGGCTTAGTTAATATTTCAGGACCATAATTTCCAGCAAAATAAAGCAATACCCTCAAGACTTCTACGGATCATGAAACACTGATCTATAACAGTGAGTGAAACAAAACAATGAGTTAATATCGTTACATATTCTAGAGTAAAAAAACTGACACTCTCAGAAAGAATTTGGAAATGAGAAGCATTTTGTATACAGGCACTGAAATTTCCAAATTAGTGATGCTGAGTTATAATACTATCATTGAGTAATTCTGTTTGCATAATAAATCTGCCCAACCACCAGCTGTTGGAACAATGGGAAATTTAATCAAAAAAGATCACAATAATAAATTTTAGGTAATAAATCCCAAAAATGCACCTGGTGTCCTATCTGTCTGCATTGGCCTTACACACAAACAGTTATAACCACATTGTTTAGTCATGGCTACTGCTGATTCTTGACAGAAAGCATAAGTAAATCTTCTGAACAGAAGAATATTACTTGAAATATTTGCAGAAAATATTGATTTTATTATGATTTGAATAATTTGCATGTAGAAGTACTTCAGCAGAATTGAAACTTTTTGACTCTCCAAGGGTCATTCCCTTTTTAAAAGGGAATTATTTTGCATTTATTTATAGCACGGGCCTAAAAAATTGTGTTACATTTGCAAAGGACCATTTGTATTTTCACAGAAGAAAGCTGACTTAAGTTACATGCAGATTTTTGCAGTTTCTGTAAATATGAGATTGCTGCTCATATCACAAACTCCTTAAAGGGAACATTTCATACATACTTCAACTTTGCTGTGATATATATCTTTCAAATTGCACCTATTAGAAGCTTTTGTTGAAACTGATACTTCAAAAGTCTTTATGACACCAAGTCACTTAATCACCAACTCAACAAGGGATTTTGAATTCATTTGATACTTATCAATGCTATATAAATGTGCATTTAACACTATTTTCCATCAAAACCAATTTGTGAATGCATTGCTATTGAAGAAGCTACTTAACTTTAATAAAGAACATTTTTTGTAATTTAGTGCTGTTTTCAATACTTTTCCATTTCTTTCTCACATATTATACATTTATGGAATAGATTTCTATTAATGTCTTCCCTATTACAAATTTAAATAGCAATATTTTCCTGAATAGCTTTTCTAGTTAGAAATATCTGATCAGAGCATAATTTTATTATTAGGGTTTACTTTGAGAACTACTGCTTCATTAAAAAATTATTCATTATAAATTATTCATTGAAAATTATGAATATTCTCTCATAGATTTTTATATTTTATACTAATAAAATCCAAAAAAGTGGGTTTGGTGCTATGGAAATGTCTGTTGTATTGGAAAAGCTACACACATTAAAAAGAAATGGTCCTCAGACAGTAAGATTTGTTCAGAGCATTGCAGATGTTTCACTCCCAGAATCTCGAGACATTACTTTTTTGTAAAGACTTCGTTGTAACTGGGGAGAGTCAGAAAGAGTGACAGACAGACAGAAAGAAAGAGAAATATCTATTTATTATTGTATTCATAATATAAAATTGATAGCAAAATGAAGCAGATAAACCTTATGAGATTCTCATTCATTTACTCATCTTTTCATAACACTTTATGAGAAATCACAATTATTTCCTATGAATCAGGCAGTATTTATTTTCTTCAATCAATCCACTATTGCGTTTTCTCAGAAAAATGTATTGAAGGTATGAAACAAATACCAAGTGATGAAATCTACACTGTTGTTTATAGAAAGGTAATACAGTTAATAAAATGTGTATGTATGGCTTTCTCTCAGTCTGCAAATATTACACAAAAGATGTGTAAGAACTGACATACATAAGAAAGAATAAAATTTTGTTCCTAAAAGTAACACAGATACAGGTACTTTGTAAGTACAGCAAAACTATTTCCTTGCAGAGGGATGCAGTGAGCACATTGCATAAGAATAAACAGATTTGAGCATGTTATTTACATAAGATACCATGTATTGCCTAGTTCTTCTTCTAAAAGCCTCAATAAGTTTTTTATATAACTTTTCACTTAGTTAATTTAGATCCTTTATCTTGGTCATAATCTCTCTTCTATAACACTCTTTCCTTGAATAATACTTTTCCTATGTTTCTATTTTAATAATTTTTATCAAGGTTTTAAGACCTTTAAAAAGGTAAATATAGGATCCCTGGATCTGGATTCCTTCTTGTATGGTGCATACAATTCCATCATGTAACTTTAGCTGGGGAAAAAAACCCCAAACATTAGTAACATTTAGCTGTTAAAACAAACCTAATGGAAGAATCTACCACTTCCATATAAGCAAGTTAGAGTTGCGACAAGTAAATATTCTTCTTGCATGGCTCGTTCTTCAATATGATAATTCTAATAAGCATAATCACCAATTGGTCATCATTAATTCATAATTGCCTCTCATAACAAGGCTTCCTTTCCTTCTCTTGATGTAGCCTTTATGCCAATATGTCTCCAAAGCAACTGACATCACAAACCAGCAAGCCTGATAAAACACATAAAAACTATTTAGTTTATCAACCAGGCATTTCTAATGCCTTATACACAAATGCCATTATCAAGTGGGAGGTTGAAGAAAAGCATGTCCAATTAGGGCATAAACAAAAATTTCTCCTTATCATGGTTTAATCCCAGGTGGCAACTAAGTACCATAGAGCTGCTCACTCACCGTGCTGCCTCTGGTGGGGAGGAGAAAGTGAAGCCTATTGGTTGAGATTAGAACGCTTCAATAACTGAAACAAAATAAAACATAGTAATAATTGTGATGAAAAGGAGAGGAAAAAAACAACAATATAAATAAGTGATGCGCAAATCAACTGTTAACCACCCGCTGACCAATGCCCAGCCCATCCACCAGCAGCCATCGGACCCTCCCAGTCAATCCCTCTCCTCTCCCCGCCACCCAAATTTATAGACTGGCCACGATATTCTGTGGTATAGAATATGTCTTTGGGTCAGTCGTCCTGGCAGTGTTCCCTCACAGCTTTTTGTGCACCTGCTCACTGGCAGACTGGGAAACTGGAAAGCCCTTGACTGAGGGTAAGGACTACCTGGCAACCACTAGTGGGTTATCAACATTATGCTCATCCTACATTCAAAATAGAGAACTTTACTACCTACTAAGGAGAAAATTGGCTCTATCACATCCAAAGCCAGGAGTACAGGAAAGCATTTCCAATTTTTTGTGTAGCACTGAAATGATGTACTTTGTTCTGAGCATATGTCAGATTTCCCAGAGGATATGCCACTCCCTATTATCAAACCAACATTTTTTGCTGACATTTTTAATATACTCTTGATCCTTGAGACTGCAATATGTAAATATTAAGTGATTCAGGTGAAACCAGTCTTAATGAGCCATCAAAGAATGTGCTGGTAATTCACATTATGTTCTTACCTTATGTGCACTTCATTTGAGCAACCCCTTGCACCTCTTCTCCCATCATCTCTATTTACTTATTTATTTGCAAATTTTTGCTTCTGCTGCTCAGCTCCCTTGCTCTCTTTCGTCCTTCCTTTGGGCCTGACAGGGGCACCTCTGTCACCTCTGCCAGAGGGTAGCCAGAGTGGGTTAGAACGGTTCACACTGATGGTTGCACTAGTAAGATGCACAGCGACATGTTGTTGAATGTTGAAATACAACTTTCACTGGTTTCTAACAAACTTTGGCATCATGCACTTGGATGCCTGGCTTTAGCCACTCTCAGCATGTCCAGTGTATTTTCCAAGGAAGATTCTTTTCTCCAAAAGAGTAAAGCATTTCATGTATGCTAAAAAGTACAGTGAAACTCTGAAAGTTTTTCTGAGGAAACAATTCCAACCTCACAAGCTTGCCCTTATTCTCTCTCATCCCCTTGCTAAATATAGATTCCAGTTGTAATCAGAGACACTATACACCATACAAGGTGGAAAACACACTGCAAATGTTTTATTAATCATATAGAGAGCCAGTAATGCACAGGCATATTATTACAGAACGTGTAATTTCCCCATTATCCTGTGAGAATTCCAGAAAACAGGTCAAATTGCTGAAGTTCAAAATATGAAAATAAAGATTAAGCTTAAGATAGCATTAAGTTTGCAATATTGCCATTCTTCTGTATAACTTCTCTAAGAAACATAGAATAATTTTCTGGATTATGTCTTGTTAATGTTTCTCTGTACGCAACATTTTTGATAGGAATAGTTGTGTTCAGCTAAAATTGCCAATGCAAAAGATCAAGAAGCAGTTCTGCCTTTCAAATGGCTCAGCCAAGAAGTCAGTTGTACTGGTGGTTGCCTTTCAGCACCAAAGAAGTTAACTAAACTGTATTTCAGAAATGCTGAGAAAACCTGTATTTTGCATGCAAATTTTCTTCTCTGCACAGCCCCCTTTTTTGCTGACTGAGGTTTTCTCATACTTTGCCATATGATAACCCAACTATGCTTTCATACTGGAGTTCACAGTTCCTTCCCATCCCTCAGATACTGTGATGGAACTTAACAGTCCAAGGAGTATGTTTTCCCATCACTTCCCACATGTCAGTCCCAAAATAAGTTCTTGAGCTCTCAACAAATTCAGAAAAATGCTCTAGAGGATTAGCAATAGCATAGAGAGATGTTGAAATTTATAGTTAATAAAGGTTAAGATGAAGAGTTCATTTTCCCATTTCCTATGTTTCTTTGCACCCAGTGAACTCTAAATTTGATTTAACAGGGGTGGGTAAACTGCAAATGATAATACAGCTATTCATAACATGAAATAATCTGATTTTGCGAAAGTTTCTAACAACAGTGCTGAGTTTGACAGCATAAACCATCAAAACCAAAATGAAGAAAAAGTAGATTTGACATGCATAAGCCCTGTTAAGGACTGCATAACTTATTTTTAATGTACACTACTGAAAGCTAATCACAGAATCACAGAATATTCTGAGTTGAAAGGGATCTACAAAGATCAGTGAGTTCAACTCTTAAGTGAATGGCCCATACAGGGATCAAACCCACAACTGTGGCATTATTAGAACCATGCTCTAACCAACTGGGTTATATAGACAGCATCCAAAAGTCATAAACCAGACAGAGAATATTGAGTGCTGTCACAACGAAGCCATCAGAAGTGAATCAGAACTGGATTATATGTTTACTCCTAACATTTTTGTTAAGCTGTTGTTTCATTTTACACATACCAACAGTGAGATCTGGTCACAAAACCAGATCAGAACATAAGCAGGTTTCGGTTTTAAGCCCATAAAGTAGTACAGTATTTATTCTCTGTCTTGAAAGAAGACATGTGAAAGAATGTCAGCAGAAAACGTTTTGAACATGCAAGCAAGGGTTTTTTTTGCATAGTCCAGTGTGGGAGAGCCCTAAACCAATGAAGGCCATACAGCACATAACCCTAGTTCAGCAGCTACCAGTTAGGTGCAAAAGAAAAAACCAAAGGGGCATCAGACCACAAGAGAATTGAACATAACTTAATATTAAATGAAGCATCTAAGTATTTGTCACATTCATTATTTGACACATTCAGAATCGTGAAATTAAAAGAATATTGTCTTAAAAGCCCTTAAATGTCTCACTGTGCCTAACCTTGAGCATACTCAGGGCAAAAGAAATGTTGGAGTGAATCTCTGTTTAGGGAATGAAAATAATTTTATTAATAAAAATTAAACATATTTATAGAAGGGGCTGATTTTTTGCCTCTTGAAATAGGCAGGATAGTTTCTGCCCCAAATTCATTGTTTTAAAGCTAAAAACATATGAAAGGATAGCAAATTGTCACGTGACTGGTAAATCCTTTTGGTGGAAATAATGGCTTTTTAAAATGTTCATCAGTCTAATATTTTCACATGTCGGAAATAGCATAAGCAATTATGCTAAGAAAAATTTCTATCATCTTTATTTTACCTCATTGGAGTACATTTCTCTACAGCCCATTGAAATCATTCCAGTGTTATGTTGCCATATCACCCTACTTAAATGTATGGAAAAGTTCAGAATTTTTGAAGAGAACACTATTTTGAAATTTAAGCAATTCCTTCTTTTGAGACCATTTCAAAAATATGAGAACAGAGTTTTTCTATTTTTATTTGACACTTCAGCTTTATATATTTCTTTTTATCCTGTATTTCTTTTCTTAATTTGAAGCTCTGAGTAAAAGAAATCAGCACAAATACTGTTCTTATTTTTACATGAGGTATTCTGCAGAATCCACTATCAGTGAACATATAAATTTCTAGTTTGTGTAAAATGTGGGAAAATAGACCTTGGTCTCTTGATTATAGCTAGTTAGGAAGGCACCACATTAAATGTGCAGGTCTAAAAGAGCCGAATTTTGTCCCACATTTACACACGCAATCACTTTCTGCAGAATTCTTGTGTTTGCTTTTTTAGTTGAATTTCATGGTTTTCTCTGGCTAATTAATTTTTGCACCTTGCAAGAATTCTCCATAAAAAAAGTTTATTTGAAAAATTACAGCGTTTTGATTGATTGAAATCATTGCAGGGGTGTGCCAGAACATGTTGGTGCTTCGCTAAACTGAGTATATGGGGTACTCAAGACAAAGCCAATTAAGTCAATGGGAACATTTTCTAAACCATTCACTAAGCACATACCAAACCCAGTATCTACATCTGATTTGTCTCAAGCCAAGCTTTTCCCAGCTCATGTTTTAAAAAACATTTACTAGTAGAATTCTGTCATCCAGCAAGAAAAGTAAAGTTATATCAAAGTTATGTTATTGATTCACAGCTTGTTGCCTGCTGCTCAGGAAATCCAAAAATCCTGCAGATTCATCCTACTGCTCAGGATGCTGGACTTCCAGACTGTAAAAGTACAACAAAAGGAACAGAAAAATTAGTAGCTTGACTAAAATGTTTGTCATTCATGAACATAGACGGCTGGCACTACCAATGTTATTTAATCATTAATTAGAATGTATCTGAGAAACGAGAACCATTTTCTTAGTTTGTCAAACTCATATGCAAGTTCCCAATGAAATTATAATAAGAAAGGTCACTCCTGAAAGAGACCAAGTTGCAGATCACGAACAAGTCAATTAGTCCCAGGGTTTACTGTAACATTTAGAGTTAATTAGTGAGGAAGTACAGGATGTACATATAACAGATATCGTAACAGACATTGCAATGAAATTACCTCAATGGAAAATACGATAGCCCTGACTGATGCACACTAGTAGTAAATGAGTGAAGCTTTTTCTGAAAGCATACTGTTCTGTTTCTAAAAACTTAGAACACAATATTCTGAACTTGATGATGGACTTTTCTAAAGAGGAAAATGGAGGTCAGGAGTTTTGCTATAGGAATGAGGTCTCCCCACATATACAACCTAAATTTGGCAGCTAAACCTTTCACACTTCTGTAATACAAAAGACCACTGGTTTACAAAAGCCCCACATTATCTAAAATTAATCTCTTTTGCCTTGAGGGCAATTGAAGACACAGAATCGTAGAATGGTTTGGGTTGGAAAGGAACGTTGAAGATCATCTAGTTCCAAGCCTTCTGTCATGGGCAGGGACACCTTCACTAGACCAGATTGCTCAGATCCCCATCCAGCCTGGCCTTGAAGACTGCCAGGGATGGGGCATCCACAGATTCTCTGGGCAAACTGTGCAGTGCCTCACATCCTCACATTAAGGATTATTTTCCTTATATTTAACCTAAACGTAGTCTCTTTCACTTTGAATACATTCCTGAAAACAAATGGTTAAATGAAATCTAAGAACAAATCTAAGAACAAATCAAATATAAGAACAAAATTCATGCAAATAGCCAGATAAAATCACCAAATAGTTCTCCAGTATGGTCCTCCTTTATTGGACTTTCCCTAAAACAAAACAAATAAAAATAATAAAGAGCAATTAAAAAAAAATTAAATATACCATAATAAATATAAAAGAGAGGGAAAACACCAAGTAGCATATTTTAAAACAGTTAAATATTTTTCTAAAGTTCTGTGTAGCCTTATATGAGGAGGCTGCAAATACAGAGCAGTATCTTGGAACTCAAGTCACAGATGAAGATCATTTCTACTATGTGCGGTGTAAACACAGAATAAAAGAGCAAGTAGAAAATGAATATGGATTATGCTGCAGTTGGAAATTGCAATGTATAAAAATTGGCACTTGCTGATCTTCAATCCACAGCAATCCTACATCAGTGGAATCTTCTGAGATTCCTGGAAAGGTAGACAGCTGTTCAATTTTCTCTGTGTTCATGGTGGATACACCAAAAACCCATCAGTACCTTTCTGGGTCATTGAGTACTTTCTGCTGCAGTAATCTATGTCAAGAGTACATTGGCTCTCTGGGTTGGTCAAAATAGGATGATTTTGCTGCTGGTCCCCCTTTAGGCTTACCTCAGCCTCCAAAACAGACAACTGCTGATATCCCACTGTCACTCCAGAAATATAGCTGGCTTCCTCCTCGCTGTGTCCTGACGCACTAGGGTGGGGACATTGTGCCCTGAGGTCCATCCAAGCCTTATACTTCTGTGGACCTGCTGTATCAGGCAGTCAGATAGATCCACACAGTACTTCAAAGCCAATTATCCATTTCCATCTTTTGCCATAAGTCAGAAAACTTGTTCCTGGTCAGAGTATCCACTGCCTGACCACTGCAGTGCCAGAAGTCCTTTCATCGCAGTCATGGCACTCTCAGTCCTTTTTCTGTGGGTAGGGAATCACTGCTTGCTTTCTATTGTCTCAGCAGCAGCTGGAGTGACAGTCTTCTTGGATGACCCCTTCCTTCAAAGCTGTCTTTTTCCCCAGTTTGCAGATGTGGGCTTGTAGCTTCAATGTAGGTTAACCATCCCAGTTCCTTGTGTCCTCTCACTGGTCATGCAAGAAAAAACAGAATGCACGTGGCATGGCTGGGATAGAGCTAACTTTCTTCATAGCAGCCAGAATCAGTACAATTCCATGTTTGGGGCTTTCTTGTTCCCACCACTTTGGCAGCAAGGTCACATTAATACATTTATTACAACAGCTGCAATTTTTAAAAAAAAAACTCTACTCAAAAAGGTGTAAAAATAAATATATCCAGACAATTTCCTTGCAAGAAGGTAAATCAATACACCTAAATATATGGCCATGTAATAAATAGAGGAGTTAATAGAATGCATCCCTGGCTGTCATTTCATATCCAATGTGATGAACTAAATAATAGTATAAGAATATTTCTTATTCTAAGAAAATAAATGTACCTAGGTTAATTTACATCTCTCATTAGGAAAACAGTAAAAAACATAAACTACTTTGATTAGCCTATGACAAAATACAGTGGCAGTTGATGGTGTATAAAATCCATAGTATATTACTATATTGTCTAAAAATAACTTTCACTATAGACAGTGCTATTTATCCCTACTTAAAGGCAATATAAAGAAAATGTCCAAGAATCATAAGTGATGCAATTTATTGTTTAACTTTGAAGTCTGTAGCAATCATGACTGAGGTCTGAGGTGCTATCCAGCAGACACATCTACAGTGAAGATCTTCATCTGGCCTATAAGCAGGCTGTAGAATCTACACAGTGGATCTTTTCCATGTAGGGATGCCATATCTTAACCTCTACTTAATCTTTTCATAATAATCCATTTCATTTTCTTCATCTGTAAAGAAAGATCTTTATATATATATATATATATATATACACATATATATATATTTTATTTATCATCATTTTATTGATGAAATAGGCATCAAAGTAGTTTTCCTTCGCCAATGCTTTGCCTTTAGGACAGAATAGCTTGGACTTCATAAATACATTGCTGAATCTCACTAAAGCCTGTCCCCCTTTGCAGAAGTTACAGGTACATATTTGTGGTGTCAGTGAGTTCAGCAGTACAGATTTTTGCTGGAAAATGAGTGCATAGTTTCAGATTTCTGTTGCACTTATTCACTGAGAAATAAAATGGAATCCAGGTTTTTCTTTTTCTCAAAGAAAGGTCATAGACACGAAACAAAATGCCAGTATAGCCACTAGTACATGATTGTGTCCTGGTAAATCCATGACTGTATAGGGTAAATTAAGAGGAAGTTTACTGAACAAAGCAATTGCTTGAAATATTGCATCTTTATAAATGAAATAAGATTTTTAAGAGACATAATGTATTTTTTAAAATCTCATTAGTTACAGGATATATATAAATTTTCTTGTTAGTTGGCTTTAAAAGAAGGTTTCATATGTTGTCTCTGAGAAAATCCCTAAAAACTGATCACACTTATATTCATACCAAAGTATAGCAATATGTAAAAGAGGAAAAAAAAATTCACAAAGCATACACTTTGAGAAATTCAGGTGTGGTGACAATACATGTAATTATTCTGCCACCAGGAATGCATAGGAAAGGAAATCATAATAGCACCTGTCACAGTCTAGAACATAGGAACAAGCTAGGAACATACAGAACAGATGGAGACATTGCAATCAAATCACTCACCGTGGAGAGAGAGCCACTTCACAGGACAGAGAATGGCACAGATGACCTTTTAACAGTGTCTGAAGAGTTCACAGCAAGTGCAACAGATAACTAGATTTCATATATGTGGTATATATATACAAGTAAACAGAGGAAGCAGAAACTAAACCTCATTAGATAATAGCCAAAACATTTATTAGTAAAGTAAAAAAAAAAAAAAATTAAGAAAACAAAGAGGAAAAAAGAAAGTGAAAGTGAGCACAATCAGTATTTTCCTCATTGGCACATACGTATTAAAATAGAAAGTTAATTGTATCGTAAACCAAAAAAAAGACCTTGGAAGTGAGGAAGTTAGCTCAACATAAAGAACCCCCCCCCCCAAAAAAAAATGAAGTCCAGTCTTGCCATAGAAGACTCAGTAAATACTCTTCTAACATCTTATTTTCACTTTCTTGAATTTTACTGTACATACATGGAATCATACAATGCTGTCTTGCTCTGTGTAAGATAGGTGTCTTGATTTTGGTGGCAACTGTTCATCATATGTGAAAAATTGCTTAGGTTATGACCGATAGTAGGTTCCAAATAATTGGGTGTATGTATGGGACACTGTCAAATACTGAATTTTTGAACCCTTATTACGAAACCTTTCGCTTGCCAGCTGCCAGTGATACAGTTCCATTGTAAATTTTGACAACATCCTGGCTAAACTAAAATGACGTGTCCTGAATTTTCCAAATAATAAAGACACATGAGACAGAACCATCAATTGGTAAGCTGATCACATGCTGTGCTTCTGTACATAAACATGGGAAAATTGAGCTTGGAGTCTTTCAAATAGAGGAGACATTGCCAAAACCAGGAGTTCCCAAAAGGAAGAAGGGGATTTTGAAAGAAGAAGGTAAGACCTTGGCTGCAGCAAAGACCCTGTAAGTGAGAAAAGGCACTAGAAGTCACAGGCCTCTGTGGAGAAGAACGCCAGGGATCCTCAGTGACCGTATTCCCAAATGCCTGAGACGGGGAGCAGAGACACATCAGGAACCAACACCGCTTTCTGACCAAAGTCTCATGCCAGCTTCCTGCTGGGAAGGGATGTCTTGGACTCAGAGGTGGCTGGCATGAGCAAAAGAAGTGAAACAAGCAAGGTGAAAGCTTTGGTCTTATAACTTAAATAACTTAAATCAGCATCCAGATTCCCTACAGGTTTTTAACTCTGTCTCACCCTTAGCACTGCTCAATGTATATGATTCTATGTCTGATACTGAAAGGCCTTGAAGAAAAGGCTTGAGAATATCTAAAAAAGAGCAAGTTATGCATAAAAGTTGCTTTTATCTGCTGAACATGAAATAAACTACTGGATGAATAGTCTTTGCCTACCTTCCTTGAGTTTTGCAGTTGGATTCTTTCATGGCATATCTAGTATTTCATTTAACAAATTTTTAAATGTATTTAGTAAATCAAGAGCAGCTAGCTAGCAACACAAGTTTCTCCTACATTTTTTTAAAATGCACAGAGACTGTGGATTCAATTGAACTGCAGAAAAAAAAAAAAAAAAAGGAAAAGAAATAAACCAAACCAAAAAAACCTCAAAAGACATGAGAACCTCAGCTTTCTAAGACAGATAGATGGGAATTGGTCTAAATTTGAGAGTCATCATTTGAGTACTCATCGCTCAATCTCTCTGCAGTCTGCATCACCCTACTTGACCTGGGCTATAATTTGGCTTCTCTTGAAACTGAAGGGGTTGCACCTGAGCTGAAAGGAATTGTAAATCCTAGCTGGGGATAACATAAGCTTATTAAAATATATAGATTTTCATTTTATCTTTTCAGTGACCTGCCATTTATATGCAGAATAATCAGGCCCTCCATACTTCTCTGGGTTTTTCATTTTAAGAATCTCATATTTGCTTAAACAGCAATAACTCCCATTCAGAATCCTGTGACTTATTTTTAACACTCTGTTTACTATCAGCGCACCATTCAAACTGGAGGAAAGTGATAATTTCATTTATTTCAATGTAAGAAGCATACTGAATCTTTTCCTAATATTATATGAGAACTACAACAAAATGTAGATCATTTACTTGGGACTAGAGTTTTGAAGACTTGTTTTTCCTCTAGCTTCTGTTTTTTTTCATTTATTTCAGTTTTGCTTCTGATTCCAGAAGTACTGTAGGTTCCGTATCTGCAGATACTCTATTTTAAAATGACATTCAGAGATCTAGACAGAGATAAAAATATCATTTGGCTTTGAGGTATAACTTTTAGAGAGTCAAAGTTGAAAGGAAATATAAAGGCAGGTGTATGACTTTTTAGAATACATCAGTAAATTGTTCTAAAAATACATTTTCAGCTGTCATATCTTTTTTGCAGCAAAGAGAAGGGCAGTATCTAAATTTAATTTTGTTCGTACATATTGCAATGAATAAAAAAGCAAAGGGACTGTTTAATATCTGAAAACATATGAACAATGTCCACCGAGTAAACTGGTGTCTACAAACCAGATGATTTTCAGGATGGTAAATTTATAAAATAGATACTATTCTTGATTAATTTAGTAGTGGTTTGACAGACTCAGAGACAAGGCTCATCCATCAATCGAGCAAGCTACTTTTCTTGGGGAAAAGGGTACAAATTTCTACATGATGATGCACCTTCACCAGCTACTGAGGTCAGCACTGAAGTCTACATTTTTCACTTGTGGTTTAACCACATTACTATCCAGTGATATTCCAGACACTATAATTTTGTGGTCACTCTGAAATTTACCAGTAATCGCCAAGTTTACAGTTACAATCTCTGGGTTACTCCTGTGGAAAAGGAGTATGTCTTAGTCTCTCTCCATTTAGATACTCAGATATTTCCTTCTCTGCTATTTCTTCCATTCAGTAATTCTACCATTTAAAAAGCTGTACAAATGACATAAATGTCTCAAAAGCTTTTTTTTTTTCTGGTAATATTTTGATGAATATTCATCAATATTTGTTTGAGGAGTTAAAGATACTAAAAATCATTTGTTTATTTGTATACAGCACACAAGCTGTGACAACAGATCCTATTGCAATTCTCACTCAAAAAAACCCCTAAAAAACACATACCTTATGGCAAATAAGTTCAAATCACTTCTTGGCAGGGCTTATTATTCACCCGTTTTACAGCTCCAAGTATGTTTTTTCATTTTGTATCTTCAACATCTCTGGCTATCAGTTTATGCAAAAGGGAAACTTCAAATATAGACAAGCAGAATAAAACTATTTCTACCTTGTTACAGAGAGAATGATGCTATAACAGACATTCACTTGGATATTATCCTTTTCTTGAGAATTGCATACCACCCAAAGGGCTTGTATCTTATGAGCACCACTCGCTGATACATCAAGTTGTTTGCAAAATTTAACTTGCTTATAATTAATTTTGTGCTATCTTTCTGTGCACTTCACAGTCAAACACCAGTAATCACTCCCCAAGTGTAACTCCTTAGATGCTAATTTTAGATAGCTGAAAGACAAACTGCATAATGTTTAACCATGTACACCTATTTTTGAAAGACGTTTTCAGTAACTCTGTTATTGGGTAGTTATGATGATCTCGTCAATAATGAGAACTAACAGTGGAAATGTAATTACACATTACTTTGGGTAATTGATTCCAATGTAAACTTTTTTTTACACTTTCTTTTTCTCTCTTTGGTTGATGACAACAGCCTGTAATTTACATTTCAACTCCTTGGTCTCTGTCGCACACAGAAAACGTCTAAATCATATGTATGTATGTATTTCTGTATGTATTTATGTATTTATCACTGTATGTTGGTATTTCCAGAGAGCAGAACAGAACCTTGAAGTCCGTATGCCTGCTGGGGACTAGCCAGGCCAGCTCTTTATCAATCCATCCAGACTAACACTCTACAGTGACTTTGGCTGAAGCAGATTTAATTCTTTTACAGTAGCTTTTATGGGGATGTGTTTTGTATTTGTGACCAAAATGTTTCACTTATTACTTAACAATGCTTACACCACATCAAGTCCTCTTCTGTTTCTCACACTGCCACTCCATTCAGTAGTCAGGGGGTGTGCAAGAAGTTTGAAGGGAACACAGCTGGGACAGTTGAACCCAACTGACTAAAGGGATATCCTATACCGTATGACACTATGCTCAGAAATAAAAGCTGGTGGAGGGAGGACAGAAGGATGTTCAGAGTTTCTTCCCAATTGACTAGTACACATGACAGAGACCTACTTTCCCAAAGATCACTCAACACCTGCCTGTTACAGGGAAGCGGTGAATTCATTCCTTTTGCTTTACCTATTGAACAGTCTTTGTCGCAATCCATGAGCTTTCTGAGCAAGCAAATGTGCAGTATTTATTTGCCTGCTGGGGTTATACCAAGACAGTCCGTTGTGCCACCCAATATGGGGCTTGAAGTGTTTGAGATAACGACAGATTTGACTGGAATGTGCTGGTTTGAATTCCCAGCTGCTGTTAGTACCGTTTAGCTATTAATCAGTAGGTTCCTGGGCATGCTGTCCTGTATGTGAGAGTCTAGTGCTTGTTAGAGGCTGCTTCTTGCTTTTGCTGGTCACTGCACTGCCGTGCTGCTGAGCATTATGCTGCTGAGCTCCGTGCTCTGCTGTGGCCAGGAACTCTTGGACAACAGCATGGAGATGTTCCTGGGCTGGCAGATGGCCAGGACATCGCTGCAGTCTGTGCTGCCGTACTGGGCAGGATAAAACTGCAGTGTGAACTTGAGTCAAAGAGACTGTGAACTTGTGGATGAGTGCACACCGGAGCAGGACACCCTGGGGCATCTGTGGCTGTGGATGAGTGCACAAGAGAGCAGGTGCACCTAGGAGCATCTGTGTCCATGGCTCTGTCTGTGCTGCAGCAGGTGTAGCTCTGGAGGGTTTGCAGCCCAAGGATAAGTTCATGCTACAACAGTTACACTTTGAAGTGCCAGAGACTGTGTGAAGCTGTGCTGGAACACCTTGAAGCGTCTGAACCTGTGGATAAATCCATGGCACAGGAGGTACACCTTTGAAAGGTCTGTGGCCATGGGCAGTGCCATCATGGAGCTGACACACGCCAGAAGGAATTGTGGCTCATGGATGAGGTTAAAGTGGAGCAATTGCACCACAAAAACCACTGTGGCTCTGGATAAGTCCGTGCTGCAGCAGGTATACCCCTAAAAAAGACATAGACATATGACATATGTTGTTCATAGACAACACTCTTCTCAGAGCAGGTACACCCATGAGAACTGTGATCCATGGATAAGACTTAGCTGCCTACCACAGTAAAATCACGACACACTGCCATTCCCTTAATTTAACACGTAATCACCCACCCCAACACAGAACATTTAGGCTAAAACGGTGACCAAGAACATGATTTCTGGCCCAGGTCTAGCTAGTTGGGGGTATGACAGAGTGCATATGGAGACCATAAAAAGAACTGTAAAATCAAATACTTGAATGAAAATGTGGATACAAAATTATAAGTAATGCCCTGATTGTTTCCAGAGGTAGAAACTCACAACTATGAGACCAAATAGGATAATCAAAACGAAGGAAAAAAGATAAATCAAACATATTTTTCTTGGAAATATTCCTCAATAAAAAAATTATATTCACTGCTTCTGAAAAGCATCTTTATCCAAATACAGGCCTCACATGTCCAAACACTTTTTTATATGCTTGAATTTAAGCACTGCGTCAGTTCTATTTAAACAAATGGGAGGAATATCCTCACTTCAGCAAAGGAGGCCATTAATATGCTTAAAGATAAACATATATCAGACTGAAATTTATTTTGAATATTAGCAGAGAGATCCACTAAAAAATTGATGATACATTTTCTAGGTCTTTATATCACAGGGTTCTTTGGCTATTTCAAAGCACTTTACATCAATCATTTGGAAACCTAGCAAAAAATCTGATTCACCTAAGCCCTAGATAAGTGGCAGGTTTGTTTGGTTTTGGTTTGGGAGGTTATTTTAGAATCACAGAATTATAGAGCAGCTTAATTTGGAATAGACCTCAAAAGATCAACTGATACAACATTTCATGGGAAAAAGAACTTAGATAAGATTTTCTAGCACACTATCCAATCACATCTTCAGAACATCCAGTGAAAGGGACTCTACCACCTCCTTGGAGGGGTTCTTTCAGTAATTGATGGTTCTTACTGTAAAAAACGATCTTACTTATATCAACATGAACCCTCTCCTGGTGCAATTTGTCCCCATTTCCTCTCATCCTCTACTTGTTGTTTCCATATAGGTGTACAGAATGTTTGGTAATGGATTAGACTTTAGGGACAGATACCCCTATAAGCAAAAAATGTATTTGGTCTATTTCAGGTTAATGAGAAAACACAGTTCAGTCACTAATACAAAGATCTTGAACTAAGTCCTGTGCACTACTCAATTACATCTAGAGCATCACATTTTCTGTGCAACCTAGAAGTATTTGTTGTAGGAAGCCATCAGTTGCTACCTCTAGAAAGCTTTATCTCTACAAAAAGCGGAGCACTAAGGACGTGTATCATTCCAGAGAACCCAAACAAGACCAGGGTGTTTTACAGAGACCTTGATCAGACACAGCCTTCAGGTGGCCCAGGGGATGGGGACAGTGGTTGGTCAGGGTCTGGCTGGAACATCACTGCGTGGCATGTACCCAGGGTTAGACACGTGTGCAGGATGACAGGGCAGGGTCATGAGAACATGATGTACTGAGAAGTACAGGTAATGCCCATAGAATGGCATGGCATGGCATGGCATGGCATGGCATGGCATGGCATGGCATGGCATGGCATGGCATGGCATGGCATGGCATGGCATGGCATGGCATGGCATGGCATGGCATGGCATGGCATGGCATGGCATGGCATGGCATGGCATGGCATGGCATGGCATGGCATGGCATGGCATGGCATGGCATGGCATGGCATGGCATGGCATGGCATGGCATGGCATGGCATGGCATGGCATGGCATGGCATGGCATGGCATGGCATGGCATGGCATGGCATGGCATGGCATGGCATGGCATGGCATGGCATGGCATGGCATGGCATGGCATGGCATGGCATGGCATGGCATGGCATGGCATGGCATGGCATGGCATGGCATGGCATGGCATGGCATGGCATGGCATGGCATGGCATGGCATGGCATGGCATGGCATGGCATGGCATGGCATGGCATGGCATGGCATGGCATGGCATGGCATGGCATGGCATGGCATGGCATGGCATGGCATGGCATGGCATGGCATGGCATGGCATGGCATGGCATGGCATGGCATGGCATGGCATGGCATGGCATGGCATGGCATGGCATGGCATGGCATAGAATAGAATAGAATAGAATAGAATAGAATAGAATAGAATAGAATAGAATAGAATAGAATAGAATAGAATAGAATAGGAATTTAAGCCAATTTTTTCTTCTAAGGTTCAGTGCCATTCTTCCACTGACTAAGTCTGCCCCAGAACTCCAGCAAAGCTATTTGCTTGGCAACATTTACTCATTAATTATTCTTGAGCCAGCAGCTCTTGGGTCACCTATTATATAAAGGTTGTGATTTGACAAAGCACTTCAGTGCCACTTTAGGTTTTCAGTATTCGTGAAGAAGCAATCTTGGCACTTGCAATATTGAGCTACAAAGCAAGGGAAATCAAATATAATCTTAGAAATCTGATGTTCCTCTCCTATTCATTAAGATTACTCAATTTATTTCCCTCGCAGCAAATTCAGAAGTAACTCAACGTCTCCCTCTCAAGAATCAGACTGCAGTTACTCTTCCAGTTTATCAGCTTCAAACACACACGTAAACAAGCACAAATGCACTCATACAAGCATACAGTCTTTTTCTTTCAGAAACAGTAGCTTGTCTATTTTAAGGTGCACACACCTATCTGTACATCTCTTTATCCTAAGAAGAACCAGAGCTATCAATCAGTTTATCTAAAATGCTCTTCTCACCACTGACTCATATGTGGAAAGGAACTCTGGAGGTGATCCTGTTCAACGTCATCAGTTTAAGCTGAATCAAGAATAAATAAAGAAGCAGATCTCTTAATTTAACAGGCAATACAGACTGTCTACCAAACTGGTCCTCTTAGGTTTTAATCCATTAACTGTGAATATTTTCAGTGATTCCATGGGGAAGGGAATCCCTTGTAGAGTTGTAATGAAGCCATGTGCAAACATCCTGTCTTATCTCTATTCTTGTGCTGTTAGAGACAGAACATTTGATTAAGTGGATTGTGCTCTGAAGTAATGTGCCATTTCTTGTATGGAAGATTGCCTAAAATGTTTGTTTTATAGCAGTTTTGCTTGTTTCCCTCAGTTCTCTGCAAGATACAGAATCACAGAATCACAGAATCACAGAATGAATTAGGTTGTAAAACACCTTTGAGATTAATGAGTCCAACCTATGACCTAACACTGCCGTATCAACTAGACCATGGCACTAAGTGCCATGTCCATTCTTTTCTTAAGGACATCCATCACCTCCCTGGGCAACCCGTTCCATTGCCCAACCACTCTTTCCATGAAGAACTTTTTCCTAATGTCCAACCTAAACCACCCCTGGTGCAGCTTAAGGCTGTGTCCTCCTGTCCTGTCACTGGTTGTCTGGGAGAAGAGACCGACCCCCACCTGGCTGCACCCTTCTTTCTGGTCATTGTGGAGAGCAGTAGGGTCTCCCCTGAGCCTCCTTTCCTCCAGGCTAAACAGCCCCAGCTCCCTCAGCTGCTCCTCACAGGACTTGTGCTCCAGACCCTTCACCACCTCCACTGCCCTACTCTGGGCATGCTCCAGCATCTCAACATCCCACTCCATCATCTTCCAAAACTGGGGGCCCAGAACTGAATGCAGGACCCAACGTGTGGCCTCACTGGTGCTGAGTACAGGGGAAGAATCCCTGCCCTGGTCCTGCTGGCCTGTTGCTGGCACAGGCCAGGGTGCCATTGGCCTTCTTGGCCACCTGGGCTCGCTGCTGGCTCCTGTTCAGCCACTATCAATCAGTACCCCAGGTCCTTTTCTGCCTGGCCTCTGTCCAGCCACTCTGTCCCCAGCCTGTAGCACTACAGATGGTTGTTGTGGCCAAAGCACAGGACCCAGCACTTGGTCTTGTTGAACCTCATATCACTGGATGTGGCCCATCAATCCAGCCTGTCCAGGTCCCTCTGCAGAGCCCTCCTACCCTCCAGCAGATTAACAGAGCCGGCTTGGGGTCATCTGCAAATCTGTCAATGGTAGACTCAATCCCCTCATCCAAATCAACAGTGAAGATATTAAACAGGACTGGGCCCAGCACAGAACCCCACTAGTGACAGGCCACCACCTCGATGTGGCAGCATTCATCACTTCTCTCTGGGCCCAGCCATCCAGCCAGTTCTTAACCCAGGGATGGGTTCACCTTTCCAAGCCAGAGGCTAACAGGTTTTCCAAGAGCGTGCTGTGGGAGACTGATAAGTATCAAAGACTTCACTGAAGTCCAGGTACACAACATCCACAGCCTTCCCCTCATCCACCAGGCAGGTCACCTCGTCATAAAGGAGATCAGGTTGGTCAGGCAGGACCCTCCTGAACCCCTGCTGGCTGGGCCTGATCCTCTGGTTGTCCTTTAAGTTCTGTGTGATCACACTAAAGATCATCTGGTCCACAACCTTGCCAGGCACCGAGGTAAGGCTGACAGGTCTGTTTTATGGATCTTCCTTTCAGCCCTTCTTGTGGATGGGCATCACATTGGCCAACTTCCAGTCACTTGGGACCTCCACAGTAATCCAGGACTGATGATAAATGATGGTGAGTGGCTTGGCAAGCTCTTCCACCAACTTCCTCATCACTCTAGGATGAATCCCATTGGATCCCATAGACTTGTGAGCATCTAAGTGGCTCAGCAGGTCACTAACTGCTTCCTCCTGAATTTCAGTCGGTCCATTCTTCTCCCCATCCCTATCTAGTAGTTCAGGAGGCCAGTTTTCCTGAGGATGACCTGTCTTATTGTTGAAAACTGATGCAAAGAAGGTGTTAAGTACCTCGGCCTTTTCCTCATCTTAGGTAACTATATTCCTCCCCATGTCCAATAAAGAACAGAGGTTCTCCTTGCCCCTCCTTTTCCCCTGAAAGTATTTATAAAAACATTTTTATTATCCTTCACAGAAGTGGCCAGATTATGTTCTAATTGGGCTTTTGCCTCTCTAATTTTCTTTCTACATGACCTAGTGACATCCTTAAACATTTCCTGAGTAGCCTGCCCCTCTTTCCAAAGGTGATACACCCTCTTTTTTTCCTTTAGTTTTTTCAAAGTTCCCTGCCTATCCACGTTGGTCATCTTCCCTATCAGGTCATCTGTTGGCACACAGTGACCTGCTCCTGAGGCACCAAGGTTTCTTTCTTGAAGTATGTCCATCCTTCCCTGGATTCATTTGTTTTTAAGGGCTGTTTCCCAAGGCATACTCCAAGTCGATCTCTTGAAAAAGCCAAAGTCTGCTCTCCGGAAGTCTAGTGTAGAAGTTTTGTTGATGTGTGATGCCTCAGATTCTCTAGATGCTCTGTGGAGATGGTATAGACTATGTCTCTTTAAAGAAAATCTGGAAAGATTTCTTTATTCAGTCTGGCATTGTTTATATTCCATGAAAGCAGAAGTGAATAGGATTTGCCAAATGCTGTGACAGTCATCTCCTCCATGTAAACGTGTCCTGAACACTATCAAAAAAAAGAGTTATAGATGTACATCTCCCCGAATGTCAGGTCCTCCTCCATTTTAAGCTTTTTACATTCCCCACAAACTTGAAGCCATATTGACACACTGGAAGGAGTGAAATAAATGACCTGCATTTGAGACACAAGATTCATTTGTGTTTACAAATTTACTGTGCTTGAATCTTTGAAGGAGAAAAGTATGGCTTGTATCAACTACATGCAGGTAATACTGCACATCAAAACAGCAGACAAATCAAGGGAAAAGTTAGTGTTATATTTGCATGGAGTATAGTCCTTAAGAATATCACTTATTGCATCAAATCCCAACTTACCTAAACAGCCATCGTGAAAGAAAACTGTATAGCCCTAAGCCCACACAAAAAAACCACTGACTTGAGTGACAATTTACAAAGGAAAGCTTAGGGTTCTCCTAATTAGGTGTTCAGAGTTTCAAAACTAGGCGGCAATTCTGTGGAGTATTCATGGTTTCTCTGTAATATGGGTCTTTTCTTAGGCTTCTTTAAAACTGCCTTGTGTTGAAGGCAAGATATCAAGACTTAGCAGTATGCCTTTGCTTAGAAAACCAATTTCTTCTACATGGGACTGTGCTTTCTGAAAAATAGGTAAATAACTATAAAAAAGGTTTATCATTAAATGCAAGTAGTTGAAATAGTCAGATGTTGCACCCAATGAATATCAAAGAGTAAACATATCATTAATTTATTTAAACAGTGGTGAATTAACAATACTTCACTAACTTTTGTCACAGAATGCAAGGAAAAAATAAGGCTAAGTGTGTCTATTTGTAAATAAAACATGTTCTTGTTCAATTCAAAAGATATAACATCCATTTCACTGCTCAGATAATGAGCAATGTTGCATGCAAATCAGTCCAGCTGCAGAGTAATGAAAACACAGAGGAGAAACTGATACAACTTAAGAGTTAGGCTAGGAATGAAGGAACACTGGTTGAATAATTTACTACGAAAATATTGCAATTCACAGAATAAATTATTTTGTGAGTATTATTCAGCTGCCTTCAGCAGTGAGACTAGTGCATCATAATCTGACAGTAAAATTGACTGCTTCAATGAAAGGGCATGTTTAATGAGTGTCATCTCAGAAGAAGTCTCTGCTTAGCAGGCTGCAAATCAAGATGATCTGTGTGAAAAAAAATTGTTCAAAATTCTTTATTGGTAGCAGTCTACCAGAGGTTAACTCTAATATTAATGAAATTGCAAGTGTCAGAAAAGAAAATGAGAGCTCAGGAAATAGTAACAATCATTCATTGACTAATAATAAAAACATTCAGTAAATTAACTTTCTTTGAAGCCAAGAGCAAACCTAATCTATTAAGGCTCTGACATCACAGATCACCTAGTCTCTGAAAGGCCCTTCAGAAGAGTTGGAACGCAGTTTGAATATTGTGCATGTATAAATAATAGAGATGTAACACACATACATTTTTAAATTATCCTTTAGGTAACGGTAGCAAGTAAATTTGAAAAAGACTGAGTTCACTTTGAGACAAAACTAACAAGACTATTATGTGGTTTGCTCTCATGGCATATGCACTTATGTTATGTGTTGCCATTCCAGTATAATAGGACTACATGGACATCACCCTTCTCTTGTGGTTCTTCTCACTAACAGACTTCCCTGATTATAGTCTGGTTTTGTTGGGGGTTTGGGAGGCAGTGGGGGGTGTTGTGTTTTTGTTAGTCTGTTAGGTTTTTTCTGGTTGCAGGAATTTTTTTCCTCTGGATCAATAATGACATGAAAGTACTACTTCCAAACTGTAGACTATGTTTTCAAGTCCAAATGCACTAAATGTTGTTTGGGCAATTACAAATGCAGACTTGTTCTCAGAGTGAAAAACCAACCCAAATTCCTTTGCCTTCTGAGAAATTTGATTATGCAGAACACAGTAAACTATAGAGACTTCTTAAAACCAATGTTAGGACTCAAGTTTCTTACAATCCATAGCAAACAACAATACAGTGCAAAATGGAATCATTATTGCAAGTAAAAAAGATCTTAGTACTGAGATGGGACAAGGACCAGGTGGGGTATGAGAAGATAGGTAGGCTGCCAGGCATTGTGAACAAATGTTCTCTCCTCAGTAGCACAGAAGCTTTGCATGTTTGATTTTGGAAAACAAGTTGCACCTCAGAAAACATAATTCTGAAATTCCATGTTTTCAGTAAGTGGTAGTAAGTAATCGTAGAATAAGATTTACAGAGTTGGTGTATTTTTTTTGTTCATGATCTCCATCCCACTGTGAGGGCATACTTAGAAGAGGAGACACAGTTCTTTTGAACTTTTGATGTTGTCCAGAAAGCTTTGCACCGGTTTTAATTAGGGCCAATGTAATCATTCTGCATGAGATTTCCATCATACCTAAAGAAATTATTAGATTGTGAGAAATTCACAAGTTGTATCTTAGAACATAATTCTTTTCAGAGAAGAGTGTTATAGTGACAAGCAAATATTCATTCCCCCTACAATGCTGTCCATCTACCCACTCTTGAAGAAGATACTTAATGTCCCATTTCTCTAGACCATCAAGGTCCCTCTGCATGGCAGCCTAACCCTCTGGCATATGAGTCATTCCTGCCATCTCAGTTTCATCTGTAAACCTGCTGATGATCCACAAAATCACCACCCTCTGGTGCTGACCACTTATCACCTTTCAGGTCAGCTCATTGTCTGTTCATCTAGACCAATCATCATCAGCTTCTTTCTGAGGATCTTATGGAAGACAGCCTCAAAAAAGTCCTTACTGGGCTCTGCAAAGTAATATCACCACATCCGGGAAAAGAATGGGCATGCTGTCATCATGAGCCACAGCTTAAGATCATTCAAAGTTATATTACCTTAAAAGGGGAGTGCAATAACAGATTGTGGTTGTACTCGTATGGCTGTGCTGGAGGAGTGTAGTTCAGTTACTCTGACTTTATATCAGCTAGACCTCTAATCATCTTGGTGGCCTCCTCTCGACTCACTGCCCTAAGTTCTTCCTGTGCCAAGAACTCCAGAGCTGGAGATAGTACCCCAAGGAGTCTCACCAGAGAGAAGTAGAAGGGCAGAATCCCCCCTCTTGCACTGCTGCCCACGCTGCTTTGGATGAAGTCTAGGACCTGGCTGCCCCTCTGGGCTGCAAGTGCACGTTGCTGGGTCATGTCCAGCCTCTCATCCCCTGGCACTCTGAGTCCTTCTCAGCAGGGCTGCTTTCAATCCATTCATTCCTGAGCCTGTATCGACACCAGGGGTTGCTCCAGCCCAGGTACAGCACCTTGCACTTGACCTTGTTAAATTGCATGAGATTCCCATGGGCTCAGCCCTTGAGCTAGTCGAGATCCCTCTCAAAGGCAGGTGTTCTTCAGGTGTGTCAACTGCACCACTCATGTTGGTGTCATCTGCAAATTTGCTGAGGGTGCACTTGATCCCTTCATCTATGCTACTAACAATGATAGTAAACAACACTTGTCCCACTACAGACCCCTGGTAAATTCTCATGAACTCAGAAAAGTCAACAGATCAAACTTGAGGCATGCAGAATATTTCTGTGCTTAGAGGCTGAAAGACCTGAAGCAATGAGCAACGTCGGGGTTTCAAGTAGAATGCAGAGATGTTCTAGTCTGTTTGACAGTTTGGTATTTTTAAGGCAATTTCTTTCAGTCTCAGAAGATGTAATTGGGTAAATAAAGGAAGCTATATAAATAAATACCTAGTCAAGAATAAAAGTTCCTTTGACATTATTAAAACCCAGTTTAAACTGCCTAGTCACAGTTAAACATGTCATTTAAAACTCATTAAAGTTACAATAAATTATTTACATTGAATAGTAATTACGCTACACAAATGATCTGGAGACCAGTAATTATTTACGGAAGAAATTAGCAAATTAGTTAAAATAATAAAGATCTAATGATTTAGTGAACTAGTTGCTGACAGCCAACAAACCATGCAAAGTGTTCTGAATATATTATCTTTTTTATTATCATCAGCTCTTATGTTTGGCTTGATGTCTAAGAGGAACAGTTGCGTTTACAAATCACGGTCTTTTTACAAATAAAAAAGAAACATTAAGTGACCAAAAATCCTTAAGCACTTGATTATGGCAATAACATAAATGGAAGTACTGAAGAAATAATTAGATTCGGTCCCTGTGATATTCTTGCCACCGACTTGAGCTCTCTTTTTTTCCATCTGAAATGAGACATGGTCTGGTTTCCAAGAACCAAGTGATGAAAACATTTTGATTTCAAATAATGAGATACAATGTTTAGTAGAAGTTTTCATTAAGTTTGAAAAAACCTGTATGCATTCTAGATATTAAAAACTGTATGTAGTACTTGCTCAGGAGAAAAATATGTATCTGCTACAGAGCAAACTTAGAAATGGTTTACTAATGTGAAAATATTTCTTTAACGTATTTTTAAAAAATATTTTCTATCACATTATTGGGCATGATTTCACACTCCTATTATGTTATTTATCCAGCAAGATTAAACAAATGTCCTTTCCTGAGTTACAATTTTAGGACAATAGGGCAAAGTTTAGAGACCAATTTGTCAGCTATTATGTCATTTTATGTCTTATTCGGAACTCCTTTGATGCTGGTCACTGTGGACACCATGGGCATATATAGTGAAAATTATAAAGTGTCAAAAATTTCTATATCTGAATCTCCATCAAATGGGCAGTGAGAACTTCTTTAATCAGTATTGTTTTTACTTGTTTATCAGTTTCTTATAAAGAATAAAATTTACAGGAATTCATAACAGAACTTATTTAATCTTCCTTCAGTGGTGTTTCAATAAGATTGAGTAGCATACAAGCTTTCTAATGGAACTTCTCAGAAAATTTATGATCAAAAAGAAATTTACACCTATTTGCATTGTCCCAAAGCTGCTTTCATTCTGATATTGTTAATCGTTGTTTCTACCTAGGAAAGAAACCAGAATGTTTTTTCACAGGAGTCATTCTGGACAGAACTATAATGTGCAGGGAGTTATACATCAGATTATTTTCCTATTAGTGACACCCAAATCAAAAGGCTTTTAAAACTAAGAAGAAAATTTCCAGTTGTAGAAAGAAACCCCAGTTTATATATTTCCAATGGGCTGTGTGTCTGAACTTAACACCAATAAATCAAAAAAGGCCTTTTTTTTTTTTTTTAAATTGGAGGAATGGCTCAGGAGAACTATTACCAAAACAACAACCATTTAAAGTCCATTTGCATTCTTCATCTTCTTCTTTACTTTTTTCATGTAAAAAATGATGGGGGATGGATTTTTTTTTTTTTTTTAATTTTCATTTATAAATGTATTCCTAAGTTGTAAAGGACCAAATCAAAACGAACAGCTAAGGAGATAAGTGAGAGAAGTAATGATCATTATTTGGGGCAGAGAATACCATCACAGACTAAATTTAGATAGGGAGACAAACAGGAATTTTATAAAAGTATTTTCTTTTGATTTTTTAGGTAAAGCACAGAAGAAGACAAGAGAAAACAAGCCACTACAGAGTGTTTGGGTGAGGGGTTTTTGTCCAAGTAGTGAATAGTAAAATATCCAAATGGTGAAATTGAAATCTTGATCAAAGCCTTTTCCTGACATGTTTCAGTAGGTGAGATATTGCAAAATGTCATATTGAATCCAACTTCATAAGTGACCATACATGAAACATGGGATGCTGAGAATCAATTAACCACTAAACACCAACCACATTTTCTGGTGTTACCAGTACTATACCTCTGCAGAGGGATCAGTTGGAAGCTGGTTCACAAAGCAAGAAAAGCTTTGACTCACTGCCCTCATGGACCCAGGCTCTGTATTTTGCTTCGTAGTCACCTTGAGAAACTGATTATGTATCTCCTGAAGCCTGACACAGCGCCTAAAGGAAATCATTCCATTCACTTCAGCAAACCTTTCACTCTAACCTCAATGTTCTTTTAAGGAAGTTGTATTGATATTTTCCTTCCTATTTAATATATTATGGTGCACTTAGAACCAAAATAAAGCGGTAAATAAAGTAAGACATCGATCAATAACACAGGAAAACAGACCCTGCAAAACCTCAAACAGAAGTTAGTAATAAGACTAATCATACAATTAACTGGGTAATAGCAAACCTATTATTGATCTGCCAATTTTAGCAAAAAGGATTCTGAGTTCAACGGATTTTGTAGAAGTTTTGCCACACTGTACAAAGCAGTCCCCTTTTCTCTTCCAGAAAAGAAAGCAAGGGCGCATGTGATAATAAGTACTTAGGCTTCCTCAAATTAAGTTGCAGTCCCTTTTCCAAAGATTTATGCTGTGACTCCAGAGCAGACAGACAAGGAGTTATTCAGTCCTATCAAGTCGCATGCACTTCTGTGTACACAAAAAACCACAGCCATTTATAAACTTGGGGATCTACAGAATTTGGATGCATCAAGGTTTAAAAACAGTGATTTCCACTCTAAATTCTGTTTTAGTTACACTTTAGGTCCCTCTCTCCCTTCTTGGTTCTCCCATGACTGACAAAGTCAAAGCCAAATGGTGCTACCGAGGTATTATCAATCTCAGGACTTATATAGTCATAATGTACAAACATATATATCAGACTGTCTGCCTACTGTTGAAATTTAGGATTTTAAGAAGATACAGGAATGGACTTGAAAAGTATGTATATTTTTCTTACTTAACTAGCTAGTTATTTTCAAGAATAAGAGCATTTTGTTCCAAAATCTTTAATAAAACATGCCTCAATTTCTCTATTTTAGCTATTATTAAGTATGCAATTTTCTAAAGACCAATTTAACCAACAACCTCTAAAGCTGCATTTTAAGCAGCAGCGTATTTTCTTTCTGTAGGGAAAATTATCAGCATTTCCTCGTTTTGCCGTGTCTGGGTTTTATTTATGGGAGAAATAACAAGAAACTAGTGTAACTGTCTGCTGGCTTATTTAGTCTCCATAAACGAAGTTTAGTTTTCAGTGGTGCAAGGGACTTGCAACAAGACTTATAGGTAAGTCTTTTTTATGGGAATTATATTAAAATATATAATTAACCTTGAATGGTTCTAAGTGTCTTATGGAATATTTTTTCAGTCTTCACAAATCTTTCAATTCATCCTACAAATATTCAAGTCACAAAATCTTTTCCAGAATGTCATCTGTCAAGCCAGTTACTTTATATCTTTAAAGCCAAGAGCAAAATCCACCAAATGAAACTCCTAACAATTATATTACTAAGAATGATCTTTGCAAAACTAATAATTACAAACTAATAACAGAAAAATACCTTTATTTAATGATTTTACGTATCTACCTATATATTACAAATGTGAGTTCTTTCCTTGCCTGCCCTTCAGGTTCACTTCAGTGTATACTCATTGCTAACTCATGCTTCACGTTGACAGTTAATAATCTCATGGATTTGCCTACTTGTTTCAGGAGAATCAATCATGTTGAGTCAGTCCAGCAAAACCTATCAAGATCACTAAAGCTTTGTCCTGCAATCAAAATGTCTCTTAAACTGGCAAAAAAATTCTCAGGGTCAGGAGGCTAAAACAACACATTTCTCTTTTCCTAGTCCTATAAAACTTCCCAAATGCGAAGAAATTTTAAATGTCATCCATGACATCAACCCACAGGTCTACTCAATGCCTTCATAATAAATTTTAAAGCACTCACAATGGAACTAACCTGCATTTTGCAATCTACAGTGTAAGCACTGGCAGACTATAATAAGCTATATAATATAACATATATGTCAGGGGTAGCTAGACTGGTGCAGCCATTCTAATGTTCAAATGTGCTCTGCATGTAGCAAAACTGTCTGTCCTCTACTGAGCTAAGAAAAGAATAGTGAGTCATAACCACTATTTTCTAGCCAAAATATTAATTGATGTCACTGAATAATTTTTAAGTTGCCCTATGAGCCTTTTGTATAGGCATTGTGTTGCCATACATTCCCTCTTAAAAAAAAACAGTGAAAGGCCCTTCTAATTTAACTCAGCAATGAAAACTGTGTAAAATTTAAATCATTTAGGTAACACCTAATCATTGTTGATTCTTATTATAGTAAAATGGATAATTTTATAGCAAGAGCTTTTTTCAGCATGATAGAACACTCTGTACATCTGGCTTTGGACTAACGTCTAGGTGACTAAAATTTAATTGAATACAATGTCCAACTATTCCATACATGCATTAAATAAAAAATTCTTTGACAAACCTGATTAGAAAACAAAGAGGACATGTGGGAAAAGAACATGAGGAAAGACTGCTATTCCTTTAAAGGTTAAGGTGTTCTATCCAGAAAAAAAACCCTGGTTATTAATCTACAGAGTCTGCAAGAAAAGGAAAAAAAAAAAAAAAAAAAAAAAAAAAAAAAAAAGCAACTTTTCATTACTTAAATGCTTCCACTAGAAGACCATCCAGTTTCCTGGGGGAAGACTACTCATGAATTCAGAATATTCTACTGCCACAGTTTTTCATTTAGACAAGTCAATGCAGTGCTAGCAACAACACTCTTTCTTTCAAATACTGTCCCATAACCAAAAAAAGTTTATTTTTACATGATCTTCAGACTTTTATATCAAGATGAATGTGTTCAGTCCTCAGAGTTTGTGGCATAGGTAAAGCTTTTCATTGATCACCTTCTCTTGAAATATCTGGATCCCATTGCTTCTCCATCTCTTAGAGATGAAACTATAATCAAGTAATTTAAAAAATTCAGGATACCACTGTTCTACTGAATGTGTAAGACCTATTTCAAATACTATCAGTGTCATCACAGAACAATCCTGCTTGAAGATTCCTAAAAGAATCAGTGAGAATCCTTTATTCCTTTACTGTCACATGCATTTGCAGACAACAGAATTATCCTGCAGAGATAAGTGGCTAATCAAGCAGGTCTATAATTCACATATCAGACAATCACAGCCTCTGTGAAGAGATCTCACTGTTCCTAAAGGAAAATTATTGCCCCTCCTGCACAGCTTTCCATGAATCCCACCCTCAAAAAAGCAGCAAATCACAAACTAACAATAAAATGCTAATGATCTCCTCAATGTAAGGCCATTAATTTCCATATTTATCTCACCTGAAAATGTTCAAATTGTGATTCCAGCTTCTCTTCTCAATAGTTAGCAAGTTTATCAAAATTCAAATGCCTTGTAAATTAAATATAAGTATAGTATTCTGACCCTAACCCTATGGATCTTTTGAATGCTCAGCCTTCATTTGGTTATTTTTCATATTTCTCTCCCTAAACTTTTCTTTTCAGGTCCTTCAGAAAGAGAGAGAGAGAAAAAGAATTTTCTAAACTGTTACACATGGTGGAATATGCAGAGATTCAAAGATATCTTACTTGCATTTTCTCTTCTATAACATCAGCCCTCTAAAAGCAGTGCCTAATACTGTGTATGTAAATCAGGTATTTCTAAAGCTAGCTTTGCTTTGGAAAATAAAAATTCAGAAAATACAAAAAAAATTAATCAAAAAATTAGTTACCTTCCTGTATTACTTTAGGGCTCTGGCCATCCCCACTACTAGACAGTCATCAGAAATACCAGAGGGGACTTTGGCCTCAGCTGTTTGTAAAAAAAACCCTTTATATGCACTTAGATATTTGTGCCTTGGCATAGCTAAATAAAACCTCAAAAGTCATTATCTTTATTTTAGCTTATCGTACCTTAATTTATTTGACGATAAATGAAGTATGTGTTTAGACTAATTATTCCATAAAAATCAGTTTTCCCTGATCAACACTACAAGCAGAATAATAAAGCTATAAATGACGAGTAAATATGAAAGTGATTTGATTGAGTTGTTTACTACTCCAGGATTCCAAAGGCATTTATTTCACAAAGGCCTGCATATTAGTTAATAACTGAATATTCATATGATCACATGCCCCAGAGAATGAAAAAAAAAAAGATTAAATCTAATTCAATTTAACTTCATGTTTACATATATATATTTGTAGGGTAACACTGCTTTATTCTATCAGAACCTTACCTCAAATGGTAAAGCAAGGTGATAGTTTTCCAGATAATTACTGCCAGAGTAAGTAAGACTTCATTTTCCAGCCTATAAAGTCACTGTGGTTATTTCAGTAAGAAATTCTCTCATCAAGATTCTGGCTCCTGGCAATTAGCAGGATATCTAAAGACACAGAATAAGCTCAGAGTCGGGTAATGATATTTTTTTCCAGATACCTGAACAAGTTATTTAAATATTAATCTACTACTTTTTCAATTCTTCCTCTTTGAATTTTTTTTTTTTTTTTTTTTAATATTAGGACATCCAAGAATATATCAATAGGAAGCCAAAAAAAATTACTTGGTGGAACATCCACCCAGACACGAAGAAGAAACAACAGTCTTTTGGGTTCAAATTCCTATTTCTGATTATGTTTAAATCATGTTTGAATAGAATTTTAATACAAGAGATTAAAAGTACAGCATGAGAATACCCTATCATCTGATGCTTAAGGAGGAAGAGAAAGTCCAGATTTCTCTCTCAGAGAAATTAATTTAACATTTCTTGCCCAAGTACTCCAACACTACTCATCCTTAGCCATTTTATCAATTTAACTCAAATGTGTATAAACTGAACATAAACATCACGTATATTTAATTTTTTTTCATTTTGTTAATGACAAAACTCTAAATCTGATCCAGTCCCTCCATTTGTATTGTAGTTTACTGTTGTTTTGTTAAATGAACCAAATATAATTCAGTTGCGCAGATGTCTCCCCTTTTAGATACTTTTGAACCCTCTGGAAAAAAGAGGGTCTTTATTTTCAGAAAACCTCTTTTTTTGGTTATTTTCATCATTAAAACTAGCCAGGAATGAAAAAAGATCAACTAACAACAATGAAAATACTCCCAAAAATCCTTTCATATGTTGGCCCCAAACATTATATCCATCTTACCAACCCTGTATGCAACAGACAAGGACAATCTGTCTGAGCAGAGGTGCTGCCAAAGGAGCTTAGCAATTCACACGTAGCTGCACCATCCCAATGAGAAGGACACTAAACTTGACTTTCACACAAAATTATTAACCAATAACACTGAGGAGGCAAAATTGGATTAGAGCATCCAGAGAAGACCTAGGTTTTTTTACTTACCTAGAGGGAAAATAGGCCAAAAGCAGAAAAACTGGAGCTGTAGCTGATCCCTGAGATGTTGTCACGTGCAGGAGCATGAACAAAGCAAGGCTAGATTAAGTGCCTTCCGCGAGATGTTGCCATGTCTTCAAGTAATGTGCTTCTAAGTGAAACACAGGCATCAAAAGAACAGAAAACCATGCGGTCAAGAACAAGAAAAAACACAATGGGTTTTAACTATCAGCTTTTCAATAATGGAATGCAAGACCAAGAAAACATCTGAAGATTTTAAAAGGAAACGCTTTTAAATTCAATGAGAGCTGGTTTTATATATAAAATAGTATTATAAGGGGAATGACTTTCTCTGCAAGAGTATATTGGGTTAGGTAGTTAATTAGACTTTTGGAAACACTAAACAGGAAGCACAATCTCTTCACTCACCCAAAGTAGGATGAAACAGAAGTGCCTACAGTTTGTAAATACATACTTGCCACTGCATAAATGAGAAAATCAGATTGAATAGGTAATAAGAAAAGACCTAACACTTCACAATATAAACAAACCATCAGCCTGGGTCTTAAAAATATTTATTAATGCAATTTTACTCAATGAACTACATAATAGGAATATGCACACACCTTTGAGAAGATGTGTGTGTCAGGTTTCATCAACATTAGTAAAGGAAAGGTTTCAGTATGGCTGTGGAATTCCTCTTCAAAGAAAGGAAATTATTTGTGAAAACCCACAATTCTCATTGAAGTCTCAGATCTGACTCCTCAGTCCTCTCTGAGATGGTTGATTTTTGTGGACATACGTACATGGAGGGCCTAGTAATCTCAGAGATGTAACTAGAAACTAGATGTGCTGGGGGGTACACAATAAATATTAAGGTTAGAAAAAAATAAAGCTCACACGAATTCCATGTTGTTATTTACTTCCTGCTAACCAATTTAATTCATATCTCTGCCAGACACATGCAAAGTTTATACGTGAGGGCACTCCAACTTGTTCATATATTGTATACGGGTATTTTACATGTAGCTCTGACATTTACACTACAGGAAGATGTGCCAATACCCCTTATTTTCATCCTGAAAATAAACCAAAGAATAACAACAACAATAAACACAACAAAAATCAAACCTAACCAAACCAACAAAAACCAACAAACAAACAAAAACACCACCAAGAAACACCCACTCCCACAAATAGAAGGCATATTCTCTCTTCAGTCTGGTCAGCTGTCCAAAGTAGAGGATGACTTGCTTCCCACAGTGAATAAATCTTACATGTTATCACATTCAAATCTCTCCTCCATTTCTCAAAGAAAATTACTTAGTGCACATTTCACAAAGATGAGGATGCCGCAGAGAGAAAATCCAGACCTTGAAGCTTCAGGTGTTTTATCAAATTTCTGATGCACATGCAAATTAAACTTACCAGCACTTATGTGCTTATAAAGATATTCCAGTACAGACAACATTTTCTACAAATTAGCCAGATCGCAGAGAACAGTCCCTCAGTTTACTCACTTAAAATCTGCAGTCTCATAAAAACTCTATGTAGGGATATTCATCAACTAATTTATATGCCCTCCATCACCTAGAAATTTGAAGCACTGCCAAGTGCCTTGTAACAAACTTGCTCTTCATTCCAAAATATTTGATAGGAAAACCCAAATATTTCTATGTGCAAGATATTTCTAAATTTGTTTCTGTTGCCTTTTTTTTTCCATTTTTTTTTTGCATTCAAGAAAAAAAGGATCTTCATGGGATAAATGACTGTAGAAATCAGTTTTCTCCTAAAAGCAGCGAGATCTCGTTCTTTTATCTTGAAGAAGTGAGACAACAAATAATACTTTTAAAACTGAAATAATTTTCCAGAGCATTTATACAAGTTTACTCATACATCGAGTACTATAACCAATGTACAAACCCACATAAAAAGAGTTTTATCACTCTCAAAGAGGTAGCGGAAAAAAGGGAAGCAGAAAACTTACCTTCATGACAATAGACTCAGAGATATCACATAGCTGCTATTATAAAACTAGATATTGGGATGAAAGATCAGCCTGAGCTTCTACGCTTTCCAGTACACTTCTCTCTCAATTCATTGTATTTATTTATGAGGCAACTGTTGTTGCTAAAACACATTTGATTCTTGTGTTGCCAATGTTTACACATACTAGTATTTTTCAACTCAATTGTTATTCCCATTGTGTTCAACACAACTTCACTTATATTTGCCATAATTTAGGGGGGGAATGAAAAATATTTCCCAAAAGTACTGACACTTGTGAAAACTTTCCTTGCCTATTAACTCAGATTCAGGCTGAGGGCAGGCAGGTTGCAGCACTCACACACAGTAATGGTTTCATCCTGTCAGCATTCTGGTTCTTCTCTTTGGCAGAGGGGATTAACTATCTATATACACTGAAGTGGCTACCAGCAGATGCTGTAAATTACTTCATCTGTCACCATTACAATCATATCATTCCATTCAAAGGATGCTGGAAGATGAGTTTTGTGTTGTTGCTGAGGGAGAAACACGAGAGGAAGAGAACCACAAAGTAGGTCGCTGACTGCTGCGAAGGCAACAGTCTCCCTTCATAAGTCATGTTTGAGACCAGTATAAATACTAGTTCAACATATGCAGGGAACTTCCCAAAAAGTACCATAGGATTCCTTTCAGAAAAGTGGAGTCTTAATGTCCTACATTAATACTTCTCATAAAATGTGAAAAAATGCAGAGGGAAGGTGTTCTTTACAGATAATGAAGCCTCTGAGTACCAGTTTCTTTTGTTAATAAGGTATTTCTTGATAACAAAACATAGGTCATACCTGTTCATTACTCTAGTTTATGTTTTCTTACCAGCTATTAATTTCTATTAGAAACAGAAGCTTGGAGGATTCCAGTAGGTGCAGGCACATTGTTGTGTTTATTTGTACCATGAAAACATGTCAAACCTCTCAGTCCAAATGAGAATAGCTTCAAATTGTCATCCTTGATAGAGCTGAAGGACTCTCTGAACTTCTGTTCTGGAGAAAGCACTGTTTGCCTTAAAGAAAACTGCCTTACACTACCCAAAAGAGCCTTTCAGTCCAGTGTTGGAAGTTCTCTAGCCTGCAGGGGACATGGCCTACCTGTGACCAAGCTTTAACTGAAACTACTGCAAGAAAGAAAAATGGAAAAGTATAGCTTTATCCATACTATTTTCCATCCTTCTAGTATTCAAAAAATGGACTTAAAATAAAAATCTGGTATCATATCAAATCAGTAAATCAAAATGTGAGATCAAATTAGCTAGGAAAAGATAATTCATTTCTTCTATTCCAGTTTACATCCAAGTGATCATCAAAAGCAACCTTAAAATTTTCTTTGAACTTCTAGATCAATAAAAATAAAATTTCTCTTTAGCACATATTAGCTGATTTAAGCAACGCACACATATTGACTCCCTATAAAAAGAAAATCTCACTTCTAGTAAATACTTAACACCCTCACAAACAGCTCTATTTTGCAGGGCAAGGTACAGTTGTTTGAACATAAATTATATCATGAAATTCATATGCCTGTTGAATTAATGGATAGAGAAGACAATGAGTAAGACAATACTTCAGGGATAATTTTTTTTCTTTAAATGAATAAGCCTTCTTTACAACTGATAGTATATTCTGTCTAGCACTGATGTTAGAAGTCCCACTTGCAGGGTCCTGTTCCACTTTGGTTTGGGTAATGAGGACATCTTCTGGGAAATAAGAGAATAATATATCAGACAACGAGGTTTTTTCATCATTTTAAATGCCTTTTCTTTGTCACTTCAAAAGGCTTGGTAGGTCATTCAAGTACTGGAAGGTTTTTCCTATTCCATTTAATCTCTCTCTCTAATTCTACTCTATCCTCCTGGACTGTCCCAGAGATGTGTTTCCTATAAGCTAACTGTAAAACAAATATTTGTCATCATTATCAGTACACTGTCAATTCAGTTTTTCTTTGAAAATAGTTAAGAAATTCCTCTGTGAATGAGGATCCTATCCTTCCTTTTATGTCTCAAAGGGTGAAAATACAATAAACTTCAAACTAGCAGGTAAATGGACTTCTAATCTGTGTTTAATAAATCATCACAGGATGACTGTGAAACAGCTTGATCTCTTTTGAAGAGCTCGTCATACTTTAGAAAGTTCTTCAGAAGTTCTTGGAGAGGTCTGAGGATATTCTAACTTATGAGCCCTTATAGTTGTCTATATATGACTCATGCTACCAATGTCCCTCTTTTCCGGAAAACTGATAAGCATTACAATTTGATTTAGTTAAAAAGAGGATAATACATTTACAGCTGAGTGCTGCCAAGGTGAAACACAGGTCTTTCTTAAAATTAATGTGTTGAAATAATTACTGATGAACTTTGCAAAAGTCCAAGGGTCACTGAGTTCATACCCTGATGATCATGAATGAGAGTACGAGAGCAAATAGTATGACACAATTGGATTGCCTTCATTGTTACTGAGATACTTTGTTAATTAGAAAACTCACAGGGCTCTAATTCTAATTAATTCTTTCATAATGTAAAGTGGATATCTGACTGATACATTTTGTCACTTATCATTGGTGAAAAGTACAATTAGGTGTCCCAATGCAGACTGAAAGTTCTTGGTAGTTCAATGAGCAGCACGGTTGCTTGACAGAAAGTTGGTGACATGAGAGTTTATGTTGTAATTCCTACTTAACAAGCAATTGAAAACCTGAAAATGCAGCCACTATTTCTGCTTCTCATTTATCCTGAAGTATCAGAAGTCTTTACAGTGGACTTAGCTTTCAGCTGCTAAAAGGCGGCTCAATTCAGTGAAGCTGAATAGAGCCTTGCCAAAAAAAAGCTGGCACAATAGGTTCCACTGACCAGTCACCCTGATTTTCTAGTTCTCTGAGCAGTTGTGGGAGCTTTCTGGCTACCTCCATATACCGTGGCACAGAAGAGTGTTTCCAGTCTTTGTCTGCCTTGCCAATTAGTACCCATCTTAGCATTTGTAATCTCCAGAACACAGTAAGCAAATCCATAACACTTGTTTGGTTTAGGAATGGTCTTCAGGAGAACAAAACTGGTTACACAAAAATGTGCTGACTTTCCATAAACCAACACTTACTTCACTTTCAGTCCTATAGATCTAAAACATCAGTACACTTCACACTGTTTTGCAGAAGAATGAGGACCACTGCTGTCAGCATGACACCTTCTATATGTGACATGCTAATACTCTCCATGAAATACAGAGTGAGAAGAGGGCTCGCAACATTGTTTCAGGCTAAATAGAAGGCAACAGGAGGGGAATGAGGTGACATAGCAAGCACATAACTCTTTGGATGCACAGCTTTGTCATAGAGTAGGTAACCAGCATGTTTTCTAGTGTGGGGATTGCCATGTCTTATTACACACTTTGTAAAATTTCATTAAAATTGCCCATTTCATCAAATGTCTGGCAAAATACAACCCTTACTTTAGAACTATAATTTAACCAATAATATCATCTTCTATCATGAATATTCCTTCTGCCACCACTTTCTAAAATAATTAATTGTCACCAGTCAGCTTATTTATCCATCATTTGGAAAAGAGATATCCTTCATTTCTAAGAGACATCACCAGTCTTTCTACTCATTCTTGTTACCCACTGAAAGTTAAAGCCTTATTTTTAACAGAGTGTCTCTGTAACACTTTCAACTTTAATATAGATAATTTCTAGGGCAGCAGTATTGCAAAATATGTATCGACCATGTTAGTTTTATATGTTTGCTCCTTTCACCACCATGTCAGATTGCAATTTAAGAATCTTTTGTTATTTAACATTTTTCTTTTCTTTCAAATGAACAATTTTGTAAAACACCAAAACATTTTTGAGGCCTTTTTTAAAATAACAGTTTAGCAAATATTAATGACTTTGTACATACCGTGTAAACAAAGTTACTGAGATAGTATAATTACTGAAATATTACAATTTATTTTCACGAAGAGATCAATGTTTAATAGTCTTGCTTCCTTGAAGAGCTGTGAGTTCAGCACATGCTGAAGACCTTTATTAAAGGAGAAACACTGGCTCATTTAAATCAAGGGACAGGGCATTCTCTTCTTAGCCCTGGGCCTCTTTAGGAGAGCTCTTATTTCACCTTGACTGCATGTAAGGATGAGAACTTGGTAGGAATAAGGCACCTTCTCCCTGGAATGGAGGAATAAAAAAGAGGGCCAGAAAATATCAATCTTCAAAACTGGGGGAGGTGGAGGGGGCGGGGAGCGAAGGCTTCTGAACACAACCGCAGAACTTGCACGCTCCATTGCTTAGGAACATCCAGTTACAAGCATTAATGTTGCAGTTTTTTATGTCACAGGATTTTTCTATGTGCTGCAAGGAATTACAGGAACTATAGAAGGATGTAGAAGGATGTAGAAGTGTAAGTATAACAAAATAAGAATGTTATGTGACTGACACCAGCTCTGTAAGTTTTTATCAAACTGAAGTTCCATCTCTAGTAATTCTTCGACATTTTTTTGTGTCCATTTCAGAAAAACAGAGTCTTGTCCAGATTTCAGATAGTAATTTAAGACTGAATGAGAACTGTAGGATTAAGAAACTCTAACAATAATGGGCAGAGAAAGAAGGGTGATTATATGAGAAATGTGATTTAGAGACCTCATCTGCAGTTAGATAATTTCCATTACGAACGTCAGACTTACAACCATATTCAGATGGAGAGAACTCATGAACTCCAGAAATTTTCAGGACAATTTTTCATGCAAGAACAGGCCTGAATACAGAAATGACTACATTCTTTTAAGATTTAATATTTTTTCTGTTTTCAGGCATGAAATAATCATCTATCTTGTGCATACACGCAAATGTAATGACATGAAGAATATTTGTACCTAGATGAACATCAACTTACTTACTACAAGATATAACTCCTTATGATGAATGCAACACACACTAGACAGCACCAGAATATGGGCAGGAGGCCTTACACTGCATTTATCAGACCATGCTAATGGAAGGAAAAAATGATCTTGTGACCTTGGTGACTTTAACGCACAATTGCTATGTTTGCATTTCTAAAATTGGTTCAGAACTAAGGAAGGTTTTTCTTACTGAGGTACAAAAAATGCAAAGGTTTAATTTCTAAACACTCCTTAAAATCTGAGTTAAGAATGCACAATTCATCTCATATATGAACTTAGTGAATTGCACTGTACAATTATGTTCCACTTAAGCTCTGTAGCTAAGATGACTTTTTGCAGGTTGACTTTCCCTTTTTCTCTATTTTCTTCATGACTAACTCCTGCAATCACGGTTTGGCATTAGATTGGAGTGAATCAGGTTTTCAGAGGTTGAATACAAATTCAATCCAATGCTCTTGCTTGGAGCATATCTGATTTATGGATATCAGCAAAATAAATACATAAAATAACGGAGTTTTTTAAAATCATTTTTTTGCATTCACTTGGTAAAAATGTGATATTGCAGTGTTTGAAACGAGTTTGAGAAGAAATATGTTTTAAATACATTAGAATACTAAACAAGCTGCTGCAAAATGCACAAAAGTCTAATATGCACTAGGTTATGGCTTTCTTACTCATATTACTGCAGTGAAGGGTGCTGAGCCCTTCCATTAAAAATCCTATTTTCAATACTTTATAAGTTTGCCATAAATATTACACTGGACAGAAACTCAGAATAAAAGGTTTCAGACTGGAAATATGCAATTTAAAGTTTTCTTTGTGTGTGTTTGTTGAGGGTTTTTTTCTCCAAATGTTTCTTAGTTTATTTTCTATTTGTAAATGAAGAACAGAAAGAAAAAAGTTCTTAGGGCATTTTGCACCGAGAGCATAAGAATGCATTTAATATGACTGAGACTGGCAAAGTCTAATTTTGCATATCCAAGCTGCATGAGCAAAAAAAAAAGAAAAAAACAATTAAATGAACAGGTGAAATTTGATTATACCAGGCTTAGCTTTACCTCACTTTATAAGTATGCTCCATTTATGTTTAAACTAATATATACATTTATGTCAGTCATTATAATGTATTTTGGGATAACTATTCAAGTAATACACAGTAGTAAACTGCCTTTTAAAGTATCTAATTGGTGTTCAGTGTGTGTTAGTGTGTATCAGTGTTTCTTGACACCCTGATTTACAGTATGATTTTATGGCAGATTTAAAGTACTGGCCTTGACTTATTTTAAAAGAGTTCACTTTACAGAGCACAGAATTAATACAATGATCTATTTGTGATCCATCAAGTTCACATTTGGTAAGTTAAATTTGAAAACAAAGCTAGTGTTCCAGTTCACTTTCTTGGTACAAAATGAATTCATTACTTCCACTGGTAATACAAACATGAAATTCATAACTGAAAAAAGTGGTTTGGCTTCCATATCTGAAACACTTTATATGTCAAGGTTGGGGAGCTGATTTAAAAATTTAACACATAAGGCCAAAATATTTTACCGAAGTTACTGTTAAGTACTGGGAGCACACCAGAAAAGTATCATGGCAAGACTTTTCTCAATTCAGGATCTCCACAGAGTATTTTCTTCAGAGAAATGTATACAAATCCCAAAAGAACAATTGGTAACGTTTCTTCCTAAGACACAGAAGGAAAATTATCTGTTTCTGTCATGAAATCAGACATCTTCCTTTTCATTTTCCATGTTTAACCTTTTTCATACAGCACTGTACACACTCCTTAGAATTACAGAATAAGCTCAGGCTCACAGACTCCAACCCCTGGCCCTGCGCAGGACACCCCAAGGGTCACACCGTGTGCCTGAGAGCATTGTCCAAATGGATCCTGAACTCTGTCAGGCTGGTGCTGTGACCACTGCCCTGGGGAGCCCGTTCCAGTGCCCAACCACCCTCTGGGTGTGAACTATGTTAAGGTCGTTAAATATGTTAAACTTGAAACAATTTAGGAGCAGTAAGTTTTGCAACTGAACCATGAGCTTTTTAAAAAAACCCTTTTGTCTGCTGTAGGTGTAATCCACTTCAAAAAACCTTGAATGTATCTTTAGTCTTGCATTAAGAACCATAGAATCATTAAGGTTCAAAAAGACCTGTAAGGTCATTAAATCCAGCTGTCCAAGAAGGCACAATGAGAATTTTCCCTAATTATATTTCATTCTTCTCTTCTCCATATGTTCACATTCTTCTACTTTAAATTTTGCTACTTAAATATATTAAAACATTCTTCTTTCCATTCTCAGTGAGTTTACAGGTGTAATTACAGATGTTGTTTTAGCTAAGCTACAGAGTATTGACAAAATTCCAGACTACGAGTATCAAATGTAATCAAAATATTTTAAAAGTTTACCTAATTTCAGAATTTGTATTTAAGGGTACAGAGTGTTCCTTTAACAGTCAATAAAGAACTTGTAGGTGTTTCTTGTTAGCTCTCTTGTTAATATAGCCTTGAGTGCTGTATCTTAACACTACCTGACTACCACAGAAGTTCCCCAACACAAATTTTATATTTTTTTTTAAGTTTTCCGTATTTTTCAGTCATACGTCTCTTATCCAATGACATACAATATCACTTTCTCTAGTAGTTCTCATTATGGGGAAGGAAAAAGTAAAAGGGAAATAAAATATTATAAGTACATAACTTGATTTAGACACTTTTTCTAGTTTTAAAAAATGCTGACATTTCTTCTTCAATTGCAAACAGCTTGTTCACTAGCATTTATTATGTGTTTGCAGTCTGTTCAAAGGTATCCATTTTGATAATAAGGGATCCAATCAAACACTTACTGATTACCTGGGTTCCATTTCATTCTGGTTTTCAAGCAAAACATTTTGCAGATCTAATTAGCTTCATGTTTCTAATTGTCATGGTTACTCCATGCACTTTTATATGCTATGCTGTAACCAGCACCATTTTTATGCAATGAGTATTTTTCAAAATAATTAATTCTGTCAGATATGAGATGAGATGTCTTATTATTTCTCCACATAAATTGAGCTTTGAAAGGAAATATTACAGTACTCTTTGTTCCTATCCCAGTTAACACCATCTTTTCTTCTGCATCCTTGCAATGTCCCAAAAGGATTAAAATTCTTTATTCTCTGGCCAAATTTATGCCTTCATCTTTGTACACCAATAATCCTTCTAGGGTAGGTGCCAATAAAACACATCTGTTACATTTATATTCTGACAGTAGTCCAACTCTGTGCTCTGAACCATTGTGTTTTGATGCAATGTGCTATTAAGCAACTTCTGTGTTTTCCAATAAAGAAAGCTGTATATCACTGAATAATTAAGTAAGACATTCATAAATTATTTTAATATCAACAATAAATTATATTAATATCAACATTAGTACTTTGTCCTAAGTCCTTTATTGACCTTGTACCCTGGTTTTCTTCCTCTGCTGAACTAGCTGATGTAAATTGTTTTGATGCACATTGCTTTCAACTATTTATTTCAACAATAAATAAAACAAAACACTGGCAAACTATATCCAGAAAATTCTCTGATGTTTCAAGAGTTGTGATCAGGAATGTTAAAGGCTGAAGAATAGGGTATACACTTGAAAAACAACACATAAGCCAAATGTTATTATTTATGTCTAACAGGCAGTATATATTGTGCCTTTTGTCAAAACATATAACTGTTTCTGAACAAAGCTTTCAAGCTTATTAAATAGGGGGGATTACTATTATTTATATTACAAGAGTGACATCACTTTTTCTTGCTGTTTGTACCAAAAGTTCTTCTATCAAACATATTGGTGCTACCTGTGAGAAAATACGTGAATGTATTTATGGATTCTAACACAGCTGGCTTCCCCGACATATTAAAAAACCAAATTCCATAAAATTGGAATGCAATGACTACACATGAAAAAAAGCAAGAACATTGTATACTGCATTCAGTTACCTGTGTTGTCATTTAGCCATAGCTGACAGCAGAAACCCACTCAGCCTCCTCTACTCTTCCCCTTAGGAATGGGGGAGAAAATCAGAAGGGTGAAAGTGAGAAAACCTCTGGGTTGAGGTGAAGACTAATACATAAAGCAAAAATCGCACGCACAAGAAAAGTAAATAAGGAACTCACTCGCTACTCCTAATCAGACAGCAGATGATTAGCCATTTCAAGGAAGGGAGGGCTCCATCATGCTTATTAGTTGAGAAGACAAATGCCATTAAGCCCAAACTCCAAATTTCCTCTTTCTTCTCCTCCAGTTTTTATTGCTGGGTATGACATCCATCATATGGGATGTCCCTTTGGGAAATTGGGATCTGCTGTGCAGACTGTGTCCCCAGCCCCAGCATGTTCATTGGTAGGCCAGCATGAGAAGAACAAAAAGGCCTTAATGCTGTGCAAGTACTGTTCTGCAACAACAAAAATATCCCAGCATTGTTTTGGTCACAAATCTGAAATATAGCACCTACTATGACCAAAATTAACTTTATCCCAGCCAAAACCAGTATGATGAGTTTTCTAAGAAATCAAACTCTGTTTCCAGAAAATAGAATCTAGCTACTTATAATGGTCTTTTGTTTGCCCTTGTTAGATCCTGAAATAAAATTAAGTTTCAAGATTGATAGTTCTATAGATGCAGGGAAGGTCATTAGAAGCTTTTTCTATCAACATCAGGCTGAACTCAGAACTGCAGCTAAAGCAATGGGTTTTATTATAATCAGAAAATTATATTGCAAAAAGTCAAAGTTGAATTTTGCTGCAGTTACTGTACATATGGAACCTGAATAAGGCTAGATGTTTTACATGTGAAGAATGACTTAGTGAATGATCCATAGGACTTACAATTGAATCTTAGGCCTTGCACTGTGAATGAGAACAGCAAACTGCAGACAGACAATAATGCTAACAATAAACTTTAAAAGTCCTTTGCATTCATTAGAATAAAATCATTATGCTGGTATTTCCTTCTTCATCAACTGCTTTTCTTTAGACTGAGTATATTACAGGTATTTCTGTGTCTTTCAGACAGAAAAATAGGACTTTTAAAAAAACAAAACAAAACATTGTCCATGTAAAATGATTATCACTGCCTGACCAATTTCACTGCCTGACCAAAAGGCCCAAAGTAACTTTTTGAAACTGAGAAATTATTTCATTAGCATAACTCCAGAATAATGTTTTCAAATTAAAATCACTTGACATAGAATTGCTCCTTCTTCAAAATAAAATCTTTGCACAAGGAAACTTCTGAATCCCAATCCCCTCTGATCATTGTCTAGAGACAGTCATCATTTGATCACTCAGAGAAAACGAACACATTTGATATGGAACCCTCCAGTTTAAACATGCTAAAATCAAAAGTCATGCACTTAAATCATACTACCATCAGCCATTTTTCACTGGTGCCGCATTCTCTGTTTTCTGAAGAACCGTGCTAAGGTGACAAAAACAGCTGACAATACTTGTCATTATTTTTTCAATATAAATTCTAACTATGTCTTTGGACTAATTCGGTATTCAGTATTCAGACATGACTGAGAGGAGGAAGAAAATGTCAAAGCATAGGGTGACTGCATCATCACTTCAAAATGAAACTTTTTCTATCTTGAATCAATCAAGTTATTTTATCTCAGCTACCTGCACTGTTTTCACTGATAGCACAATAATAATCCCTGTCCTATTCTATCAAGTATTTTTCCCAAATGAGCACAAGCCATTAGTTAATAAATCGAATAATTGTCTTTGAAGATGTGTACTTTTCAATCCTATTCCAAATAATGTAAGTGTAAATGTAAAAACAGAGACCATGCCAGCTCGCAGGTTATTTGGCTGTGCAGTGTGCAGGGCTGCAGACGCTTTCCAGGAACAGCTGGTTGCCTGGAGCAACAATACTGCAGGCTGTTTGCTGGCTGCATGCACGCCTGTCTGGATGCCAGGCTGCAGAGACTTTTTGTTGCTGCTTACTTAGGGCGTTAGAGCTCTTAGGGCAAGACTTGGTAATAACTAAGCCTGCTTTTATATACGTTTACCTCCTCTTTAACAATCAAAACCAACAGCTCTTACATGACTATTGCTTTTTCTCTACTCAGCAAGGTTCATTCTCTGTGAAACGTGTTTCCAGTCGATGACACCTGGCTTACCAACACACCTATGATTGGTAGAGCCATTTGTGAAAGTGCCACCTTTAATTGTACTGTCATGGAGTTTACTGCAAGTCCCACGGACCCCAGACAATGCTGGGACACCACCAGCTCCAACTCCCACAGGGCTTGTTCCCACACAGGGATACAATCTGCACCATTTATCTCTGCTCTGGCACCTGCTGCAGAGGAGAAACTGATCCAGATTCTGCATTTGGTGTACATTTTAAATCGTCCTGAAATGCAAATATAAACCACATGTCAGTTACTATATCAAACCAGATCAAAGTCTTAATCTCTGTAAAATACAAAGGCTATGCCAGAGGTAAGTTGTAAGTATTAAAAAGGCACCAGAATGTTCTAACAGTGAAATAGCAAAAAATATCTTCCACACCGACATTCAGGTTATCTTCATTTGTATGCTTCTTTTATGATCAAGCAATCACTTTTAGCGTATATAAACATGTTCAAATAGATTTGAGATGTAAATACTATTTCTCCAGAAGGCTTAGAAACTCTCCTTCTCCTGAGTTGTCATGATTAAAGACTACAGCTTGCAGTATTCTTATACTGTAAAAAGATATTCTTTAAAATTAGTAGAAGAATTAATCTGGTCTGTGCTTTTTCCCTGTATGTCTGTCCTTTTCTGGACAGGTTTTCCAATTCAGAATATCTACCAACTGTGATGTACTATATGCATATCTACAAACACTTTAGAAGAAGAGAAGAGAGAAATCTGAATAAAAGAATCATTAACATTACCTGGTGTGCTTTAGAAAAGTGCCACTTTTACATGAAGACAAAACTTTGGACATAATCATATATGTGTACAGTGGTTTAAATTTTAAATTTCCAATGTTAATGAATAGTACCAAGCAATGGAGAGGATATTTTTATCTAAACCCCCAAAATATGGAGATTATTACTCTCCTTTAGGTACTAACACCAGATTTCCTATATGCAGCATGTTGAATCATCAGATGCAGAATCATAGAAAAAAAAAAATCACAGAATCCTAGAATGTCCTGAGTTGGAATGGACCCACAAAACCGGCTCCTGGCCCTGTACAGGACAACCACAAGAATCACACCATGTGCCTGAGAGCCTTGTCCAAATGCTTTGTGAACTCCACTGGTGCTGTGACCTCTTCCCTGGGGAGCCTGTTGCAGTACCCAACCACCCTGTGGGTGAAAAATCCTTTCCTAATATCCAACCTAAACCTTGCTGACACATCTTCAGGCCATTCCCTTGGGTCCTGTCACTGGGCACCACAGAGATGAGTGTTTGCTCCACCTCTTTCCCTCATGAGGAATAATGATGTCTGTCCTCAGTCTCCTCCAGGCTGAACTGATCAAGTGACCTCAGCAGCTCCTCATATGGCTTCCCTTCTAAATCATTCTCCATCTTCACAGCCCTCCTTTGGCTGCTCACACATAGCTTTGTATTCCTCTTATGTTGTATCCCCCAAACCTGCCCCCAGCACTCGAGGTGAGGCTGCCCCAGCTCAGAGCAGAGCAGGACAATCCCCTCCCTTGCCCGGCTGTTGATGCTGTGCCTGATGCACCCCAGGACAGGGCTGGCCCTCCTGGCTGCCAGGGCACTGCTGGCTCATGTTCAACTTGCCAGGACCCCCAGGTCCCTTTCCATGGCACTGCTTTCCAGCATCTCATTCCCCAGTCTGCCTGTACATCCAGGGTTGCCCCATCCCAGGTGCAGAATCCAGCAATCCAGCACTTTCCCCTGCTGAAATTCATACGGTTGGTTATTGCCCAGAGCCCTGACTTGTCAAGGTCTTTCTTCAGGGCCTCTGCCTTTGAGGGAGCCATCAGCTCCTCCCAGTCTAGCACTGTTGGCAAATTACTTAGTGTACCTTTGAGTTCTGCATCCGAGTTGTTTAAGAAGACATTGAAGAGCACTGGGCCCAAGATGGATCCCTGCAGAACCCCAATACTGACAGGTCGCCAGTCCGATGTGACCCCAATTACTGTAAGAATAGTTCAAGGGTTCCCTACCCGTGAACCTCTTGTTCACCCCTTTCATGATGTGTTTAATCAACTGTATGCTGGACATTTTGTCATGAAGGATACTGTGAGTCACTGGTCATTAAAAGCTAAAAAATCATTAGTCCTTAAAAGCTAAAAACTCACTAGTTTTTGAAAGCTTTATATTTCAATTCATTTTAAAGGAAAAGTGACAGTAAAAGAAAGCAAGTAAATCATCTGCTTGAAATCAGAGCCTTCTTGCAATACCCCAAGGCTATACTTTGCTTCCAATTAATGTTTGCCTTTTTGGAATCATATACAAATAGTTTTTATGTTCATTATGCACAGCAAATCTGTCTAATGACTTTCTTAACATGTTCTAGTCCAGATCTAAGTGCTTAATTGCTGTAACAACATTAACTTTGCAAGTCTATAATTCATGATGAGTGGTTAGCTGTTTCTTAAGCTGTACTGTCACATATGAAGAGGAAAATGAACACAATCTAGTAAAAAGTTACATTGTTGTGAAAATAATTCTTTCAAAACCATTTTACTATGAGCTACTGAGAGAAAAAAAATGCAATTTTGTGTGACATGAATTACAGATCTACTTTTTATGAAGGATCAAAAAAAATAAAAAAGAACAAGCATTTCTAAACAATTATATTGAATTTGCTTTAGTTATACTTCTGTATTTTTCTGGCTATATACTTTTGTTGTTTTCTCTTTGGAAATACGTAAAAGCAGCAGGAGAAAATGCACACAGAAAGTAGATGTAAAGGATGAATCAGACTAAAATTCTACCCTGATGGTCCCTGTTATTACAATGGAACTATAAAAGTACATCACCTCTAGAAATCAAAGAAGTCTTGCTACTCATCAGTGGGAAATAAAATCAAGTTTCTGGGGCCAAAATTAAATGACATGAAATATTCATACACTGGAAAAAATATGGGAATATTCACAAGCAGCAAATTTGGAATAGAGAGAGAAGTTTTACTGCCCTGGTAAAGGTGCTAAACCAACTAAAAGAAAGCTGGTAACTCCAAAGTTTTATGTTACTTTAACTCCAGTTACACATCTGTTTTCTCACATGCAAGAGAAAGAAACAATTAAGTGTTCACTGAGCACCTACAGAGATTAGATGATATGGAAGTCAGGACATATCCGATCTTTTACTATAAACACTTGAACTCAAATCTCCTGAGACCTTATTACTAAATCTAAAGGCAGAACAAGGGTGGGGATTTCACAAAGCATTTTTAAAACTCCACTTACACCAAGAATAGGAAGCGGTGGAGGGCAGGGGCTGGGGAAGTAAAACTGCACAGAAAATCTCTTCCAGTTCCATTTTACATGTAAGTGATGAACAGGCTGGTTCTTAGCACTCTTATTTAGGATTATACTCATCACCATATCTCACTTAATTAATACAATGGGAATAATTAACTGTACTATTACTGAAGAAATTAAAATCTTGTTCTATACACTCAAAATACAGTTTCTGCTGCTCAGAAACTGTAGAATACAATATATTGGTATTATTTTCACTGTTCATAACTTCATTAATTGAGCCTACCAACAAACTCCAGCATATTCAAATTTTAATGAATTATCTGAAAATAAAATAATTTCCTTCCTTCTATATCAAATGTCATTCTTCTTTTTCAAGTTCAGTTATCAGTATTTTGGATGATTATTTTAAACATTTACATTTATTTTGATAAAAAATAATTTTAAATCACACCCTGTAATGGTAATTTTAGTATTTATCAAACATTTTTTTGATCTTTGGAAAAAATGTCAAAAAAAGGGGGTTTGCACCAGTAGGGGAAGAGAAGACAGCATAAGGAATTAGAGACAGAAACAGAGAGAGGGAAAATGATTGGCAGTAAAAAAGGCTCAACAACAAATGACTTAGCTGTTAAATAAGATGAAGTAAAATGAGGAATATAGATAGTGAGTAATCTTTTGTTCTTTCAGATACTAGCAACCCCATATTCCTACCGCTGAATGGATTTTCCTATGCCATGATGCAAACATCTCCTCCATGAAGAGGGGTTAACCGTAATATTTGACTCCTCAATGTGCAATAGTCTGCCAGTTACAGGATCACTACACTTTACCCTTTGATCTTTTCCCAAAGATCTTGTAAGCTACAGGTTATATAACAGCACACAGATTTCTCAAGCCCTAAATATGAGGGCAAACAGAGCAGACATAATTCCTCAAGCACAATGCCTTCTGCAAGCATTGCTTCAATCACCCTCATATTTTCTGTAAAGGCAACATAGCAGGGTACAAGCAATCTAGGTGTTATCTGAAATTCATTAAGAAAAACTTCCTGGCACAGGTGATCAAGGAGACAACAATGAAGAGTGGACTTCACACTTAGAAAAAAAGAAAAACTGTCTTTGGATGCAAATGTTGTGAGCAGTTTTGGCTGTAGAGACCATGAGATGGTGGAGTTCAGGATCTAGGCAAGAGAGTGCAAGGAAATAAAGCAAATCACAGCCTGGATTCAGGAATGCAGACTTTGGCTTCATCAGAGATGTACCATATCATGGGATAGAGCCCTAGAGAGAGGAGTCTGGGAAAACTGATTGATGTCTTCTTCAAAAGAGGTCCATACCGACAAGCAGGAAATAAGCAGAGGTGGCAGGAGACCTGCATGAAAGAGCAAGGAGCTCCTGATTGAACTGATATAAAAAGGAAGTGCAAAAGATGTTAAAGGAGGGACAAATAATCCAGAAGTGCAGACATGCGGTTTAGTTTTGCAAGAACAGGGTAAAGAAAGCAGTAAGCACCTGCAATTGAATCTGGCAAGAGATGTCAAAGGCAACAGGAAAGGATATCGCAAGAACACAAACAGGAAGGAAGACATGGGAAAACTTGGATCCATTGCTGGGTAGGCTGGGAACTTGGTGACAAAGAACATGAAAAAGGCCAAGGTTCTCAGGGCCCTCTTTGCCTTAGTCATTACCAGTAAGATTGGCCTTGATGCATCCATCCATTAGGCCCTGAGACCAGAGCGAAAGTCTGGAGGAAGGCAGACATACCCTCAGCAGTGGAGGACCAGGTGAGAGAACACTTGAGCAAACAACATGCACAAGTCCATGGGCCTGATGGGACATGTGGAAGGATCTCGCTGACACCACTATGAGGCCATTCTCAATTATATTTGAAAGGTCATGTCAATTGGCAGAGGTCTCTGAAGGCTGGAAGAGATCAAAGGTCATTCCTGTCTTCAAGTGCAAGAAGGAAGATCTGCGGAACATCAAATGAGCCTCACATTGGTCTCTAGGAAGGTGGTAGAACAACTAATCCAAAGAAACCTTTCCGAATATAGAATGACACAAGGCCCTTGAGAATAGTCAGCATGGATTTATAAAGAGGAAATGAAGTTTAATCAAATTTACAGACTCCCACAATGAGGTATAGAGCTTGGTGGATGAGCATGTTACCTCAGCTTTAGGAAGGCTTACGGCACCTTCTCATCCTCAAAGATAATCTGACAAAGCATAGTTTAAACAAGCAGTCAGAGAGGTGGATGGAAAATTGTCTGAACAGCCTGGCCCAGAGAGGGCAGAAAAAAGTCCAGTTGCAGACGAATCATTAGAAGCATTCCAGCATCATTACCTGTGCCAATACTGTCTAACCTCATCATCAGTGACCTGAGTGTTGGGACAATGTGTATGCTTGGAAAGTTCACAGATGACAAAAACTGGGAAGAGTGACAATTACACCAGAAGCTTATGCTGCTATTCAAAGGCAGCTGGACAGGCTGGAGAACTGGGCAGAGAGGAATCTCAAGCAGTTTATCAAAGGAAAATGCAAAGTCTTGCACCTGGGAGGAATTACCCCAGGTACCAGTAGTTGCTGGGGGCCAACCAGCTGGAAAGCAGCTTTGCTTTGCTTTGCTTTTTCTTTGAAGGAAAGGACATGGGTGTTCTAGTGAGCAATTTTTTGATTGTGAGTCAGCCAGGCACCCTAACAGCAAAGGCAGCCAACAGCTTTCTGGCCTGCCCGAGGAAAAGCCTTGCAGCAGGTCCAGGGAGGTGATCCTGCCCCTCTATGCAACCCTAGTGAGGCCACATCTGGAGTGCTGTGTCCAGTTAGGGGCTCCTGAGTACAAGAGAGACAGGGAGCTCCTGGAGCAGGTCCAGTGGAAGGCAACAAAGATGATTAAGGGACTGGAGCATCTCTCTTACAAGGAAAGGCTGAGGTAGCAGGGCTTGTTCAGCCTTGAGACAACCTGACCAAAAGGGGTTCTTGTCAATGTGTACAAGTATCTGAAAGGACAGTCTCCTGAAGATGGAGCCAGGCTCTGCTTGCTGGTGCCAAGCAACAGGATGAGAAGCAACAGGCAGAAACTGGAGTACAGGAAATTCCATCTGAGCATGTCACTGTGAGAGTGACTGAGTGCTGGAACAGGCTGCCCAGAGAGGTTGTGGAGTCTCTTTCTCTGGAGATATTAAAAACCCACCAGGGCAAAATCCTGAGTAATGTGCTCTAGGGAGCCCTGCTTGAGCAAGGATGTTGGACCAGATGACCTCCAGTGGTCTTTTTCAACCCTACCCATTCTGTGATTCTGTGGAGATTCAGAAAATTTAATAATTTGTTCAGATATCTCAACTAAAATGTATAAAAAATAATAAACAGAGGGTTTTTATATTCCCAAGAATGCAGGATTCTGTAAATTAATACAGTGCAAATATTCTCAAATTAAAATGCAAACTTTAATGCCTCAGTGAAACTATGTAGTAATGACTACTCTATAATAAGTGGCTTATCAAAAAAATTCATTTATTATTCATTACAATAAAACTAATTACAATTAATTTATTTTCTGTGCCTATCATTGTAAAAAATACTTGATCTAGCATAAGTTAATAAATATGTAAATGAAAACTTACCAAAGCACGGTAAAAAAGAATTGGATGTTAACAGCATTCCATGTCCTTTCTTATTTTGTAAATGTATTTTGTGCTTTGGAAACTTCATCAACTTCTCGTTGCAAAGCAACTAGTCTTTGTTTGCTAGTCTCATTACTATATCCAGACACATGCACACTCGGATTGTAGACCAAAGGAATACATCTACATGGCCAGAAATGAAAAAATCTTACAGAAAAGGGGTTTCATTTCTCCCTGGCTAAATTTCAGAAATAATTTTTTTGTGATCTGTCATAATAAATCAAAGTGCCACCAGGTCTTCAGTTACATTAACTTAGCTATTCTTGCAAATATAAAAAGTCTAGTCATTGGACTACTGTACTTACAGCTAGGTAAATGACCATGATTATTCACAGACACTCTACTCTGGAAAAAATACCGTTGCTATTTTAAAGATAAGAAAATAAAATCTTTTTACTTTTGTAAACAGGATGGTTACGTAAAAAGCAGTGAGGGAACAAGATATTACCATCTTGATGCAGGAAGTTTGAAGCATATAGAAGTAATTGGAAAGAGGTTTCTTGTGCTCACAGGTAAGTATTGTACAGCATAAACTCTAAATATAAAAGTGTGAAAATTACTCCAGTGTGAGAATTCCTTCAGGGAGACCCAAAATTAGTCAGAAAAATTACTCTAAGGAAAGGTTAAACCATATGTGTTTCACTGATCAAATCAGTGAAATGTAGAGACATTAAAGGTATTTATTCAAGATTTACTCTACTTTAGTTGTGTACATATGTGCATACTAGCACTGCAAGGACTATTAAAAAGCTCATTTCTATTTTTATATCATTTGTTTTGTTTGTCAGAAATACAGTCAATGGAAAACACTCCTCCCCTTTCATGTTGGCCACAAGATCTACCACTTGATGACAACAACATACATCAACATAGTACAGACATGACTGGGTTATTTTCAATGTCCATCTCCTTCATGTGAGTTTTCTAAATGAAATTCAAAAGTGGGTTTCAAAGAAATTCTATCCACTTTTAAAGTAAGCAGTACCGCGCTGCTCCTAAATTATCTTCCTATTTTTGCTAGTAAGCCCACAGAGCACTCCATCACCTTAAACCATGCACATATTGCCACATGTCCAGCATGAAAAATTACTTAAAATTTAGCACATACCTGAGACAAAGGCCTTGGATTTTGTACCCAACACTGAACTGCTTGGCATTCCTGACAGCTTGAAAATGCTACTTTTTCTCTCACTGAACTAGGATTCTCCATCTGCAAAAAATTTGAGATCTACCAGTTTCACTTTCAAAGGAGAACTGGGAAGATCAGTTCATTAATGTCTGGTAAATAATCAGATATTAGGCTGATAAGCACCCTCGAGAACAGAGCAACAACAACAATAAACAAAAGAAAAAAAAAGAATTATAATAAAAGTTCAGAATTCAGATGATGCACAACAAATAACTAAAGCCACATAGTGAATAATCCTGATCAAAGTAAGTATTGAACACTTTTCTTATAATACAGGAGTTTAACAGAAAAAAACAAACAAACCACTATCTGATGGTGTAATTAAGAATCAAAGATCATTATACTGTTGTTATGGAAGTTGTTGGTTAACGTCTCCTCATTGCTAAGTATTTGGTTTTACAATACTAAAGCCTTTCTTTTGCCAATGAAAGTGTGTATATAGTCCTTTAGAAGCTGCAATTCCTCATGTGCTAGTTTTTGGACACTCTCTTACTGTTCTTGTCCACAGAGAGCTGAGTCTTTATTTCAAACTGAGGTGGGTTCTGCTTTGAGCAGAGGTCTCTGCTTATCCAGAACAGCAGCCTTTTCAGGAGTATTGCATCTATACATTTGACAACCTGTTTGTCCAGAAAGTTTCCCAGGTAATGCATAATGGAAGTTGTAAACTCAGCAAATACCTGAAAGATGTTTTATAAATTATCAAAAGCTAATCAATGCCTTGCACAGAGAATGGGTGACAGAAACATATGCCCTCTCAGGGTCCAGGGAGAGACTGTGCCTCAGCATGAGTATTTCGCATTACTAAGACGATATAAGGAAGCAATAACCAACATAATGACACACAGCATCAGACAGAATCTTTAGTCTTTAATGAATCTCCCTTTTTGGTGTATAAATTTCAAAGTTTCATCCTGTCTTTGTTTGAGTACTCCTAGCTAAGATTACATCTTGGACACAGAAACTTTATTCCTTTGATGTTCTTCTTTAACTACATGTCTCATGATTGCCAGTGAAATCATTATATTAACCTAAAGGAAGCATCACTGCATGTCATTATGCTCAACAAAAAAACAACACAAAACAAAACAACAAACAAACAAAAAAAACCAACAAAAAACCAACAAAAAAACAAAAAAAAACCCCACATTGTTGTGTTATTGGATCGTTACTGCAGTATATGTGCAACTCAAGATCACTCCTTGTTCCATAATGGGATTAAAGCATTATGTGATCTTGCATTCATTTTCTATCAAAGTCAGGCTGCTTGAAGTACTGTATGACAGGAAATTTTAACTGCAGTCAAAACACTTACAAAGTTGTCCACAAGAAACTTTTGTCTATACTTTATTCTTAATTTTTAAATTTCTTTTAAAATCTGTAATTTTTTTTAGTATAATATGACAAAGTATGTTGAATAAAAAATTTATTTCAAGACTTCATTTAATGAGCTACTAGTGGTTAACAAAACCAATTAAGTCAAATGAAAATATTTTAATTATTTGTTTTCCATTATGCTATGTCAAATTCCAGAGATTCAGGAATTTGCACAATGGATTTGTTGATAGAGAATTTGGACACAGAAGACATAACTGTGCTTGCCTTTGAAATTGTTAGGGGCTGATCAATGCACCAAATTAAGGACTCTCAAAAAGAAGCTTCTTGTCTTCACTAATTAAATGTAATGCAGTAGTGTTGTCAGTGTCCCATTCCATGATTGCATAGTCACGTCCAATTTCAGACAGACCCTTTCTAATACAAAGTGTGTTAAAAAGGAATTACAAGACGTGGATGTGCCCAGTATTCTCAGGGAAGTGAATTTCCTTTTTATTAACTTTTGAATGTTCTTATTCATGAGAAAAATTCTGGAGATTAACAGACCTGACACAGAGATACAGGAATATTCTCAGAGCCAGTAAAGGCAAAAGGATGCAGTCAGAAACATGAGCCACACCAGAAACTTCTTTGTAAGTTTCAAACTAGATCTAGCTGAGAAGACACAAAGGAGAGGGGTGAAGGGTAGAGAAGAGGAAAACCAAAGAGAAAAGAAAAAGGATAGCAGTCTATGTTTCCTGTTGGACCAGTTCTACTCCTTACAGTATTAAATGTTCAGATGGATAGACAGTCCCAGTCTATCTTGTCACATAATCACTTAGCAAATGTGGGGAAGGTTGATTACACAGCTAAATCGGAGATTCCCAAAAGGTGAGTGTTTAGCTCGTATTTCAGTATTGACTTTTCTTGAACCAAGTCTCCCTGTAAGATACCATGTGGATAACAAGTATTAATCCCTCAGGTATTACAATCAAGGTAAGGGGGATCATTCATTGCTAAAGTGACTTAGGCCACCTCACTTGACTTCAGACTGAAGTTCTTGACTCACAGCAATATAGATCAAAATCATCAAGGCTAAGAAAACAGGAAGCCAGTGACACTTTTATTACCCTCAGAGTGCAAACCCAAGACATAGCCATTGGAAATATGTTAAAACTAATCCAACATTTCAAACCATAAACAAAACAGGCATCAGATCAGTATCAGTTTTCCTGGAAACTGAGAGCTCTGATATGTTGTCTAGTTAGAGAAACGATCTATACATACCCAAGATGAATATTCTCACAAATTTGATGTATTGGTTTTGAAACTCTTTCTTGTTTTAAGAAGAAAGAAGCTTGATGAATATCTAACCTTGAGTTACTCATCTTGATCAGCATTTCATAAAGAATACCAAATATGACAAGAAAAATCTCTCTTAATGGCAACGAATCCAGCCAAGATAAGCAGAACTCAGAATTTCATCAGAAAAAAAATCTCCTACAGATAATTTCAACATATGTCCAGAAAATTAGATCTACATGTTGATTAAAAGGCAAAACAATAAATTGACTTTAATGACTTTTAAAGTGTACACATTTTTAGAAGACAAGTTTTGACCACAAGAATCATTGAGCACTAAAGGGAGAAATAGAAAACACCCAGATTTTTCCAGGTATTTCAACAGCTTCATTTGTAATATGTTCATGTGGAAGCTGAACATTCAAAAACAACCAAGATACTTAGGAATAGAAATGCCATTAACTTTCAGTTCAATTGCTTCTCTGGGTACCTTAGTGATTTAGAAAATCTCCCCTGTAGACAATTAATCAGTTTATATTGGCATTCAGCAGTGATCTGCATGGATGATCTTTTCAATCTTCTTGTGTGTGTGTCAGGTGCATAGTCAGAAGAAATTATTGTACAGTTTAGCTGTTATTTCAGCATGTAAGCAATTTGCTATCATAGCTTAATAACAGCAACCTTTTTTAAAATTTCAATCAAAAAACACACAGAAATTTTGTATGGTGAAAAATAGACAATTACCATATTTTTCTTTCTTGCATGTGAGTCTTTTGCACATTGTGAAAAAAATATTTTGTTATGAAAATAATGGAAGTACAAAAATCTACCCAACACAGCAGAGCGCAACATTAGTCACACTTTTCAACTTCCAAAGAGAACACTGGTATTGTGAATGACTGAAAGAACTCTTCCAAACAAGCATGCTTTTGCTAATTTAGATGAAATCACTTTGCTTTGCACATTTCATAATTAGTTCACTGAAAATGAAAGAACTCAAAGAAATACAATTTGCGTCACTATGGCATCTAAACACAACGGGTTTCACCCACTAAGGACATAACACAGTACTTCAAATTATGCTTAAAGGAAAAACAGGAAGAGAAAATTAACTAATATGTGGTGGTAAATACAGATCTTTGGGATATAGCTATCAGGAAAAAGTTAAAGCTACTAATATTGATATTCAATTTTGCATCAAAATCTAAATAATCAGATACACTGAACATTTGTCCTTTGTCTAGCTGTTAATTTTAGTACTTCCTTTAATCTACTACAGTCACTCATGTGATTTTGTCCAGGTTTTGTTCATTCGGCACTGAAATACCAATTCCAATTTTAGGTTATATTTAGCCTAAATATGTATATTTGTCTGAAACCAAACCCTTTCCTCATTTTTATTCCACTGGAGGAATCCCAAACTACCTTCTTCAGCATTTTGTATCAGCTCTCTCTCTTTATCTGAAAAGCAGAAGTCAGAATCAACTGATATTGTCTATTGTCCTGAGAACTTTACTGGGGCTCCTTTGCACTGTAAGAGACTTTGCTGAGAAAACAACTTGATTTTTGTGCACAACAAACTAATAAAGAACTTTTCTAGACTGTTTGGAAGATGAGCTCTTACTATAAAAGCAAAAAAGCCTCTACAGAGGCACAAAACAAAAGGTATTTGAATAAAAGAGACAACCTATGTCACTATGTAGCAGTGGCAAGTTAAAAAACGGGCTGCAGAGGAAAGTGGTAGTTGTTGGGGCTTTTTTCAGTTGTTTTGAAACAAAGATCTTTTTTCAATTTTATCTTTTATGCAATCATTAAAATTGTATTCACAGTCACAAGATCTGTAATCAGTTTTGGTTTTCACAGTAAAAAACATTTTAGAGCTTGTGATTAACTCTGGCAAGAATGAAATTTGACAACTACCCAAAAATTATTTTTGATGTTCTCCTCTTTTTGCTCTGATAAATAGTCCCAGATGATAGTTGATTGACAATAGTAAGCCTGCACATCTGGACTTCCATTCACTGTAACGTTTTGAATTAGAATTTTACTTAGTGATGACAGGATTGGATAATGCTGTAATTCTTCAAATGGAACCATTATTTGCAGTCTTGCATAACATACTGGTGTCAAGTTTCAATTATTGTACAGGCACAAAAACCCATTAACCAGCAGCTTCTGGGTCACATCCAACTAGATTTCAACAGATATGCACACTTAAATGACTTTATTTTTTTTTTTAATCTCCTTTTAATAATTACTTGCTTCTATGGGGAAAAACAAACAAACTTTCAGAAAAACTGTGAACATCGTAGCCGTGAGATACACAAACTGTTCTACATGACAAGGTTTGCAGCTGTGAGACCAGTAGTAGGTACAAGGTTTTCTTTTGGATATAATAACTTTGATGTTAATTTTACAGCTTGCAGTGTCTTTGATACCGTCTCCTCATAGCCATCTTTGAATTGCCTAGCAGTCCTCAGCGACTAATTGCTTTTCTGAAAGCACTGCATCACCTGAAGAAGATGACACATGCTTAACACAAAGTGAGTAAGGAATAATGGCTTCAAAGGCAGTGTTTTGAACATGGTAATACTGCAGTGATGAAATCACAAGATGGTAAGATGGTACAGGCCGCTCAATGCCAGCCCACAAGTTTTTTGAATCTTAACTGTTGACCTAAGAAAAGCCCTCTTCATTTATAAAGTTCAGTTTTATACTGACTGTGGGAAATCACTGTGAATGCCATGGCGTAATCTCACTTACTTCACTGATCCTGGTACTGAGAATTACTTTACTTATACTGAGAATTTATCCCATATCAGGCACTAAATATTATTTGTAGTAAAAGTTTAGGAAACTCAAGCCAAATTAGTGGAAACCATTGCTTACAATAAAGCTGCTACAGTTTAGAAAGCATTTGCATAAGTAATGACACCTGATATTTCTAGTGCTTAATACCTAAAGCAAGCTGCCTGTTTAAGAAGAGCCTAGTCAGAGCTTCAGATTAGGATCAATGAAGTTATTCAGCATTTCGATGAGTAAACATAAATTGGGAGGAAAAGGACATTGAATTCCATTAAAACAGACCATGATCAATAACAAAATAACATTTCTAAGAGCAGTTCTCCATGACTGATCTAACCTGCACACTGTAGCATAATCACAGCTCAAACCGCACACTTGTTTTTCCATGATCGTATTTAAGATCAGTGCTGTGAAAACGAGCTTTTACACTTCATTCCAAGTCCTTCCCTATTGAAGTCAAAAAGTATTTTCAAGCCTCCTGTGGACACTTAAGCAGAGAGATGCAGTCAGAAGAAGAGATATATAAACATAGCTGCTTTTAAAATTTATTGTATTTATTTTAAATTCATAGCTTCATTGTTGTATGCACATCCATCAAGGTTTTTCTTTTGGGGTTTGCTCAAACAACAAAAATGCATTTGCAGTACAGATTTTATGATGCCAAATTTTAATGTGTTGACATCCTGCTTGGTATGTATTTGTGACAGTCTTTGGAGAAGGTGGAATTGGCTTTTTTAATTAATTCATTCAGCAACTGCAACTGTATTCTGCTTACAATGCAGGGTTTCTTTAGTTTCCTGCTTTTCTGCTGAAGAAGAAACATACATGTTAAATACATCCATGAAACAGGTCACTGGCATAAAGGCAGCCTGGTCTGTGTTCACAATCACAAAGGTAGAAGGCACGTTTTACATTTAGTTAGCATTTAATTTTACTGGTGCAAAACTTCTGAGACTTTCATTTAGTACATGTGGTATTTTGACCCAAATTATCTAGTGTTCAAAACAAGCTTTACATGAAGTGTCTGTCTACAGCTTAAGAAAACAGTAAAAGAGTTTCCTTTTCTGTCTTAATCATTCCTATATGCATTAGGGAGACCCCTGACCTGGTGTTACATAGAAAAGGAGGCACAATGAAGGAAGCTTGTTAATCGGATAGGAAGATCTTTTCTTTCTGTTTCATTTTCAAGAAGAATTTTTATCTACACAGCAGTTTGCAAGCTGGGCTCAACATAATGATGGCCAAATTTCAAACTCAGGGTTTGAATTCAGATTGCTTTTTGAAATACGTCTTCAGTTGATGCCAACTCCTCAATTAAATTTATTTCTCTGCCTCTTCTACATATATATTAGCACACATTGAAAACCATGCTCTTTACTTCCACTTATTACAAAAACTGCAATACAGTTTTCTAACTTGGTGAAATCTCTGAAGTCCCGTAACAGCATTAACTTCCATAGTAAACTCCCCCCACTAGTAGTATCTACAGTGTTTTTTCAATTTGTTTAGCTGTTTATTTTTCCAATACATTATTTATAAATACAGCACATCAACTTGGAAATACTACATTAACATATGAAAAGCAGTCAGAGATGTCTCTGTTTCATAACCTGCTAGTTCACTTCCTTAAATCTTTACCTGTTAGAGATCCTGTGAGATAAAAGGTGGTATCATTCACATTTATGACTCATAGCTGCATGAGTTTACATACCATTTGTGCACATGAATCTGTACATATGTTTTATGTATGCATGTTGCTGTTTCCAACAAGTAATTGAATATAGCAAAATATCCACGTAGTTTCGCTAAGATGTTGAAAATTTTCTCAGGAGACAGTATAGTGTTAAGCCACAGATGCAGTTTTACAGCCACAGTTTCCATCCAGATTGTGTTTACCTTGCACATGTGTAGGAAAGAAGAAATACGCAGTCAGAAAAAAACAAAACAAGCAATCCCATCACACTCCCTCCCCCCTCCAAAAAACAAAAAAACACAACCAAAGGCAGAGCAGTAAAATGTTAAATCTGTCAAAAGAAATTAGATTAGTCATTTCTGCTACAAAATCCTTGCAAATTAGGGGGAAGCATATAGTAAGACAACTGAGATATTTCATTTTCTGAATACAGCCAGAAAGAGTCCTCATTAGCTAATTATACGAATGCAGGAAACAATCCTTCCTAAGTTATCTGGATGATATAAAGTGGTCTGACAATTACAGTTAAGACAAATTTTAATTTATTTCCTAATCTACTCTCCTTATTTAGCAGCATTTCATCTCATAGAGATGTTTGAAAGTATTTTGAAGGATAGGACTTCAGTGATATGACCACCAGACAGCTAATCTCACAGAATTTAAAAGAACACCAGGGAACACGATTAGTTTGGCACACTTGAGTTCTGATCAAGGTATACATGAGTTTTCTGGACTGGTGACATTGAAAGTTGCGTATTAAAAACATCAAGTTCACAAGTTAAAGAAAGAAATCAGAAATTTATCATCAGTAGGTGTAGGAGTCGGTCCGAAGACCCTTCATCTGTCTCACGATCATTTACGGGGACTGAGACTAAACCCTCCCAAAGGGGGGGGAAAAATTTTGCAACTCTGGGCCTGGCCGAGGTGGGACCTCTGCCAAGGGTTTGCAGGCGTGTTTGCTGAGCAGCTTGCTCTGGTGCTGTTCCTTGTTGTCCAAGCGATAATGGACTGGAGCGTGAAGGAACGTCCCGTACACCTGTGCCTGCACCAGTCTCCACAAGACAATGGGCCTTACTCTCCCACCCCTTGGCTATCTGCCCTTCGCTTTTGAAAGGACTATAAGGAGACTCTCTGAAAAGACCGCCTTTGAGATCTCCCCACGGAAGAAGACGGATCTATTGGCAGACGACCACGAGGATTCCGCCTTGCCGTTGGTAGCTATATACCCCCTCCCCTCTTTTTCTATCATTTGTTTCTTACATCTCTCCCTCTCTATCACAATAACTGTGTGTTGGCACGCAATAAAGTGCATTGTTTTGATTGAAACTAAAAATTTCCCCGTTTGTGTTTCTTTTGCATTCTGAGATTCTAGTTAACGAACCATCACGACCCCCGTTTTATGTTAGCAGATCGTGACAGTAGGTAAAAAATGGTATAAATTCTAGCTACCCAGCAAGAACACAAATATTTTTTTAGTTAAACCGCACAAAACCTTAGAACTGATCCGGTTTGCAAAAGGAATTTTGATACCATCAGAAAACTACCTTTTTTCTTTAGTAGAATACACATGCATATGGCCCGGTCTATTTTAGATAATATTTCCTATTATATCAAAAATTCAGTTTCACTTTCATACAAATCAATAAGGAAAATGTATGTTATGTTACAATAGCAAAGAAGAATCAGAATTTATCTAATTTAGTTAATTCCAGTGGTACTTCTATTCAAATGCATACTGAGGAGAGAATGACACTTCCAAGTAACAACACTGCTCTGTTAAAAAATGGCAAATATGTCTTCTGTGATTGACAGCATAAAAAGTTTTGAACAAACTGCATAATGTATGGCATAAATTCAGTTTAGGATTAATTTACAGGCTATTTATTCTCCTACTATCCCCCTTTGGGTTTTTTGATACTTAGATAGGACTACTGAATATTACAATTAATAGTAACACTACACTGAGTATTTTTAAGTTTTTTGAAGTCCTCTTTTCATTCTTCGAAATTTTTCCACTATTTATAGGTCAACAGAGAAAGCAAATACAGCTAATGCAAATTACTACGTTTTTAAGCGTATTAGTCCGTTTGCCCTGATTTAAGACAACAGCCCCTGGACTACTTTAAAACCGTAGCAATTCAGTCTTCAGAAATGCACACATGCACTAATCACTGCCAGCTCCAGCAGGTCAGATGGAATACTCCAAACATTCTTATGAAAAATTAAAACCAAATTATATCAGTTTCTGAAGTGAAAAAAGCAAAACCTGCATATCCCTTTCCCTTGAAAGTTCCACCTATATTCCTTGGAGTTGACAATTCAGGTATTATTGCTTACAACCACAATTGACATATTAAGAGCCTCGAGCTGTCTACACAAATGGTTTCATGTCTTGAAAAATCACTTGCATTAATTTATAGCCATATTCCCAACAGTTGAAGCACACAGCCAAATGCAGTTTTATGATGCAAGAACTTCACCTTCAATTCTGTATGTGCACTGTCAATGAGACTGTCCAAACAAATTATTTTAATGGCTAAAAAAACAGAGTCTGGATACTTTAGCTTTTTTTTTTTTTTGAAGGGTGCAAAATAAACACTGGAAATTTTACTAGAGAATAACCGAAATTAATAATCCTATTGCCTAGAGTTTGCCTAAGTGTTGGACAACAGTGTTCATGCAAACATACACAACAGTAAGCTTCACCTGTTTTAAAACAAATGCACCTTTCTCACCATGCTCAATTTCAGGTAGATTTTTATATTATAAAATGTGTCTTAGTATTACTATTTCCATTGTTATTGTGTTTTGCTGCTTTGAATGTCTCACTAATAATGCAAGTAGTTCCTCATACGCTGCTGTTTCAGTATTATTTAGGTGCAAACGCAGAAGGAATCACAGAATATTCTGAGTTGGAAGGGACCCTCAAGAACTGTTGAGTCCAGCTTTTAAAAGAGTGGTCTGCATGGGTATCAGACCCACAGCCTTAGTGTTATTAGCATCATGCTCTAACCAACTGAACTCATCTCAGGGTCGGGATGGCCTAATCCAGTTTATTCTGCAATATAACTGGGTGCTTGTGAAAATTATTATTACTATTCTCTCTCTCGGAGTTAAGGTGGAAGCAGACTCCAGAATCTCAGTATCAATAAACTAAGAATATTTTTGCCCCTGTTCAGCACCAAAACCACAACTGTAACAAGTCTGTGGGCCTGCAGTCTGTTTTGATTTAAGTACAGTCTGTACAGATGTTGCATAGCTCAGAAGACATCTGAATAGACAAAATTTGGAAACTTAGGATGAATTCTATGGTGGTATCATTTAGACTGAATTTTATGGCACCACAACATACTTGGAAGAGGTTAGATTCTGTTTAAGCCCTTTGTAGTGGGTTGGACCTGAGTTGATTGACAGGTTTTTGGTCCAATTGCACTTTATGATTTTGCATATTTAAACCCCCCTGAAGGCGCAGGAACTTCCCTTTTGATCCAGCTCTCCCAAGGGGAGGCAGGGAGAATATGGGCCCTGGGCTCTGTCTCTTTTTGCAGGCCTAGGCCTCCTCCTGCTAGCGCCGGGGCACGGCCCCCGGGGTTGCTGCAGGAGAATCCCCTCAGAGCCGCTGCCAGCTGAGGAACACCCGTGAGCTGCACTGCCAAGACCACCCGGAGCAGCTCCTGGGACCCAGGGGGGCTTCCCTTCCCCCTTTCCATGTGGCCCCACGCAGACCCAGCGGGAGCCGATACAGCTTTCTGCAGCCAACACAGCCTACATGAGACTGAAGACAACACCAAGTAGCCGGCACCATAAATGGAAAGAGGATTTTTTCTCTAATGCAAAGCCCGACGAAAGTTAGCTGTCCAGCATGTACGAAAGTAAGTCATGCAGGACAAAGCAAAAGATGGCGGCGAAGAAAAGAGGGTGGAGTCGCATTCAGCGCGGATCTTAAAATTGCTTTCTGCAGACCATGATAGAAACTGTAAGATCACAAACTGTTCTTTTCTCTTTAATCCATTTTTAAAAAAAAGGCATGGGGGGATTAAGAAATTCTGTGTGCAGCCTGCAGGAAAAAGAAAAGTGATCCAAGCCAAGTCACCTAGGAGTTGTGTGTGTCAGTTTGAAGCAGTCGCTCCAAGACAAGTTATGTAAAAGACTTCAGAAATTTTTGTGAAGATGAAAGCCGTTAATTTCGGGCTGGAATTTGCTTATCCTTAAAATGATAACATCCTATGTTTGGCCCATGACTAAAGTATGCAGTATGATTTTCATGGGAGAGGTTTTTTTTTTCATTGCAGCAGATTGTTTTTTTCCTGGCGGACTGCTGCAGGTAGCAGTTTTGGAACCACGTTTGGAGCAGAGAAGAAACCTCTTTTTCCCTAAGTTTTAAAGAGACTTTTTAAGAGCTGTGATACTGGCGAAAAATCCCATCTTTGTTATCCTTTGTGCAAGCTGGGTAAATAAAGGAGGGGGGAGTGCTAGAAGAGAGGGGAGGGTGTATTTGCTTTACTCTCTTATTGTTTCTTTTCTTTTAATTCTGGTAATAATAAACTTTCTTTATATTCTTGAAAGTTTTGAGCCTGCTTTGCATTTCTCCTAATTCATATTTCACAAAAGCAAATGAGTGAACAAAACCACTACACACTTCTACCCAAACACTGTTGAAAAACATTAAATACTACTATCTAATTCCGTACTCTGTCTTATGTACCCCAATAATTGTGTCAGACATAATTGGTGATTATGAAAGAGCTGCCTCTCATTTGCCTCAGCAATGTGCTTTTCATGTCAAGAATCTTTAATTTACATGTGATGTATGGTTATGTGATGTCATATAGAGTTTCATCCTGTTTATGCAAGCAAGTAACATCTACAGTGACAAAAAGTCACTTGACAGAAAATGCTTTGACAGCCCATCATCTGGTCTTTGTTCTGATTTGTAAATAAAGACTGGCTTTTGCAAACAGATGTACAGAGACAACCACAACAGCTTGTTCTTCTAGGAAACAGATAATCCGAGTTTGTATTTCATAACCATCAGGCACAGCTGTTTTTTCAGAAAAACTTACTAAACCCAAATATTTTAGCCATGAAGTGTACCCATATTTTTAATATTCTAATGTTTTGTGTATACCTTCCATTACACACTTTTGATGCATGTATGTAATATTTTATGCAATATACGCCAAAGCTGAAGAATTGAAAACATAAATAGACATGCACTTGTGAGTAGAAATGAATAAACAAAAAAGTTCTATAAATCAAATGCTAAGAAAAATTATGTCAATGAGCTTTTGACTCACCAGAAAGTGTGATGTGCTAAGGCTGATCAGAACCATTAAAAAAAAAAATTAAAAAAAACCAAATAGGTGGTAAAGAAATATCTTTTCTTAACTTAACCTGTGGATTTAATTTTTTCAGATTTTATTCTCCAGAAAAAGGTGACCTTTTCAGTGAAGGCTTTAGTTACTGAAATGCAAAAATTTTCTCTCCCTCTTTCTGAAAGATACGAATATTCAAAAATATTTTTTGGACAAAAATACAAATTCCAAGGATCTCTCTGATAAATACAAAGTGAAAATTATTCATTTACAAAAGAACTATAAAAACAACCCACACAGCTGTTTTCTAAGGAGGATAAAATATGACATCAATAAGGAACAATTTTCTTTCTACTACCGTCATCCTTTCTGAGAAATGCTTTTGTAAGTGCTCCCAAGAGAGAAGATTAAATTACCGAGTTTCTCTGTAGGGGAAGGAAAGAAATATACCGAGAGCGGTACAAGAAGACCAACTGACGGTTGTTCATTTGTAATTCAAATCTGCGAACAAGCAATTTCAGCCACATGGCCTGGTCACGGTGTTTCTGAAAGCCCCAGAAGGCCCCATGCTCTGGACAGCACCATCTCCAGCCTGGGGAGGCATGTCCCCTGGGCAGGGAACCACGGCTCTCAGCAAGGTTCCGTGCTCCGGCTCCACTGCCACAAGAACGGTCTGCGAGCCGCTTCCGCTCCCTGCTCTCACCAGACGAAGAGGCTGGAGCTGTTCAGGGTTTCATCAGCTATGGTTCTATTCTTGAGCCAGTTATAGCATTTATGCCTTCCTCCCAGAGCTTGTGCTACAGCAGCAGGAGGGCAAGGAGATGGGAAAGTAAGATAACAAAGTTATTTCAGAGATTACATAAACAGTCAGGTAATGCTCTGAATTTTCATTTTGATTTTACTTCCAGCAGCTGGATTCGTGTCCATTATTACTGTAGCTAACAATTAAGGACATATGGGAAGCCTTCAGAAGGAATTGTGGTTTGTTCAAATTAAAAGTGAGATAGGAACTGCTGTGCCCAGATCCCACAAACACCTGTGAACAAAACAGAGTAGGCAATTAAGGGACTGTAGCTCTCTTCTTCAGCCCCATTAGCAGAAGCTGTAAGATAGCCACTTACAGTTTGTGGGTTTTTTTCATCCAGTCTCCTCAGTTTGAAGAGTCTTATTATTTCTTATTTATTTTTCCCCTTAATAAGTCTTTCCACTACAATGCTTTTATGATCTGACAGCAGAGTTTGCCCTGCCTCTACTGCTTTTGATTAACTCACTTCAGACACGCTCAAAACCTTGAAACTCTGGAGCTGAGCACAAGGCAGGATGCTACAGAAATGTCATGCTAACTTTAGAACAAACTTATTCATCCCTTCTCCCTAGAAGTGAAACTCAACCTATCACTTTCAGCCAAATAAACTTCCTGCAATCAGAAACTTTACTGTATTATTTTTGCCTCCCTTTTAGACAGGGAGAATAAAAAAATAGTCTTTAATTAATATCACATTGTAACTAAGTCTACCAAGGTGTATTGAGGTGACCTAAAACATTACACATGATAATACACCACAATTCAAGAGTGGCAGCAGTGTAGTGTAACAGTGTTACTGTGCAACATAGAAAATCTGGATTCTAGACCATCCTCCTATCAATCAATTAATGTGCCATATGTAACCTCCAAACTTTCACTAGGTCATTCTGAACTGTAGAACACGGAGAAACAGTGTCAAAACACGTGTTTCGAGTATGATGCAGTTCAGTTCTCAAGGCAACAGACAATTTTTATGACATGTAACAAAGATCTTGAGCTATAAGGTTTTGCTTGACTACTTCATTGTACTGGGTTATTTTTTGTAACTTATGATAGGTTCACATACCAACTGGTCAAATTTATCTTTAGTGCAAAGCCAGTGCCTTGCATAGCTTTGCTCCAAGGATAAATTAGGAGCCCTCTGACATGTACTGTCAGCAATAGCACCACAAAATTGTTGATTAAAATGAGAAAGAAAGTGCATTCACTGTGAATAGAGCTGAAATGCAGCAAGTAAGCGCAAATAATGCTTAGAAAATAAATCTTACCAGTGCAATGGTCCACTGACTATACAAGTTATTCCTGAATAATTTCTTCTTCCAAGCTAATAAAAAAAAAGCTATCCAGCTCCTTATATAAATATATATATACACACTTTCTTTTCTTTCTTACTTCGTCACAATAGCAGTCTCTGCAACTGAAGGGGAAAACAATGTTTTTCCTTTGGTGGATTACAAAGCAATGTATTTTTTTATCCTTATTAGAATTTTGCTATGGCTTGGATATTTAATCTGTTCGTGCATATTTATCCATTTTTAAAAATCAGCTAATGAAAATTGCTTCTCACCTTGATTAAAAAGACCTTTCAGTATCTAAACTTATACTAATAAATATTAATCGGCATCCCAACAGGAAATCAAAACTGTCTTTAATATTTAATGTGGGTTCCCCCTTCTTTCTCTAATTGTTATGTTGCAGACATTCTGGTTTTTATTTTTTTTATTAGCAGAGTGATAGCATAGCCTTCAAGCAGACAACTCAACTTCTCTATGGAATCTCACAGACTCTCAGTTTTGTAAACAACTCAAGTCTCACTCATAGCTTCTTAATTGATTTCATTTGTAGACTGTAAATGTTGTTTGCTTGTTACTTCAAAAGGAAGAAGAATTTAAATGAAGTGACAAAAATAGGCTCAGCACTCACCAAATCAAGATCCTTCCTGCTTCCTAGCTAGCTTTTGTTTAAAATCCAGTTCTATCCTGTGTTCTTTTTATGAAGTGTGTATTGAGTTCAGAAGGAATTTAACACTTTTGTGAGGGCTTACAGGAAAGATTCAGCATTATGCAAGGCTTCCCACGGAAATATTGCCAGAGGCTAGGTTTTGAAGGAGGAGCTGCCCACTTGGGTAGTAACTATTGCATTAGGTAGAATCTATTGAAAACCAAAATTTGCTATCTCTTTCCACTTCTCATAGGATGCAATTTAAAATACTGAGAAATTTAGAATACAATTTGTATTGTATTCTATTTGCTAAATACAATTTGCTTTAAAACATTTTAAATGCAAATGAACATCTAGAAAAACACAAGTTCTACTTTTCCATAAGTGCATAAGGACCAAAATATAACAGGTATGAAGAGCAGGAAAGATCAACTATCACCAAGGGAAGAAAATGTAACTGGAGAATTAGAGGGCTAAGGAAGCATAAATCCCAGTTATTTTGAGCTTCTGTGGGACTTTTCAAGGGCAATATTTAATAAAAATAACCTTTTGTCTAAAATAAAACCTTCAAAAGCAATAGAGTATAATTCCACCACATTAACAAAAGTAAGACCATTCTTTGATGTCATCTGCTCTTTTTAGTCATAAGAAAGCAGATATATCTCATCTGACTTCTAAACACTGATATCTATACTAGCTTGTTTTCCTCCATTTCTAGTCAAGAGAGAAACAAGTACTTCTAAATAGAACAATTCATCCAACCTATTTTAGTTATCAAACTTAAAAGGAGACGAATTTCACCCTGAAAGAATCTGGTTTTTGCCACTGTCTACAAAGAGAGGCAGCAAAACAAACAAGGTATTCAAATCTGTATTGTAGCTGCCTGAAGTTAGGAGAAATGCATCCATCCCCACATACAGCCAGCAAGAAACCAAAATGCAACCTCCTGTTTTCTTTTTTGTTCCTCTCATCATCCCTATTTTATGCAGTGAAAAATACTGTTCTATTCTCATCACACCTGTACCAACAAAAAAATGCAGCCTATTTGCCAACAAAAGTTCTGTTACACACGTTTCTTTGCAGAGAATTTAAAAAGCTGTTCCAGAAAAGGAACATAAGCAGTGAACGATCTTGCCTTTCTCACTCCTCAGCAACGCAAGCAACATCAAAATGAGACAGGAGGTTTGAAACTTCACCCAATGCATGCAGCCACTTTTTTAAGAGGACAGGTGAGGAGGTAGAAAAAAATGAAACCTGAATCCTCGTTCTTCCAAAAAGAAAGGTCAAAATATTTGAAAGGGGGTAAAGAATTAATGAATCCATTTCTTTTCCTTTTATCTTACCCAATCATAACTTTCCTTTATCACTGAGGGGAAATTTTTGAAGTATATCTATATAAAACATTTTCGAAGTGTTTAACATTTGGATATTTTCACAATATAAAATACAATAATCATTCTAACGTGATCTGTACAACAGATCTTTCATGTTTCCATCCATTTTTTACACTGCTGATGAGATTTTTACCCCATTTAAGGATGATTTCCAGAGACTTCTACCTAGTGCTATGTATATCACTAGCACACTATTCCACTAACACAGTAATTGTTTAGACTAAAGGTGCCTGTTAGAGATGGCTCTGACACTGATCAGAGAATCTCTAGAATCTTCTGTACCTACACAGAAAACAAGTCAATGTAGATAAAGAAAAACACAAATATTTCCTAACTTTCACTTATGTTTTAGAACATTAAATGCTTCCTAGTCAACTAGAACAATAAATATATTTGTTCAGAAAAAAAGAAAGTAACCACAAAGCCAACAAAACCCCTTCATAATGGTTTAATGGTGATCACATAATTAACACCAAATAAATAGCATCTTTAAATTAAGTTTTCAAATAAAAAAAGAATAAGTAGGTCCATAGCTCATTCTAAATATGATCAATATGCCTTTCTTAACCAATCAATTATTACTTGTCTCCGTTAGTATTCAATGTATTTCTCTTGTTTACAAGGGCTGACTTAAAGTACTTTGAAAAATGTATGAATGAATGAATAAATGACAGGAATCAAATTCACTCTAAGGTGAAACTTTAGTTTCATTTTGTCAGGTTAAATTTATTTATTTAACTTTTTCCTCAGTGAATGAGGGTAGGAAGAGTGACAAAAGAAGGCAGAAGGGATGGAGATAAAAGAAGGAATCTTAAAATTATCCCTCCATTCTTTTTACAGATTTTTGGATGGTGGATGTAAAAAGCTGCATTTCTTAGTGTGATAATTTGTTAGGCTCATCTTTTTTACTGCTCAATCCCCCATCAAAATGTCGTATTTGTTGACTTCATTGGGGTGGGTTTTTTTGCCATATGAGTCTGTTGTTCTGACTGCACTGTCTGCAAACTGCATATTCATGGTGACCTTTCTCTCTCAAGCATTAAAACAAAAATAATCTGTTACTAGCAGAACTTCCTAACAACTACACTAAAAGCCAGAATGCTTTAAGATAAATACTAATGCAAAAAAAAAAAAATTAGATAACTAAACATTTTAAATTATCTAATCTTATAGTCTTCACCCTTCTAATATAATTAGAAGCAAATGGCTAAATTTTAGTATTCAGAAACCTAGAAAAAGAAGCCTACATCTAAAATGTGTGGAATGAAGATCCTGTGTACTTCAACAGGAATAGAGAACAGATTGTTGCTCATGCTGGGAAACTGTACATCATCTTATTTTAAAAATACACGCCTGGCCTGAAAAGGCTACCATTTTATGTGGAAAAGACAGCAAAACCGTACAGGAAACATATACAGCTGAGGGAGGAAGCAACCAACAAAATTAATTTAAGAAAGCTGGTATCTGATAATGAAATCTTCCCTTGGTAAAAGTTTAGTGGTATTTGCTGTTGGAGCCATTTCCAGGCTCCACAGGAAGATATAAATAATAATGCCCAGGCTGATAGTAAAACAAGGGATTTCTTTAGCTACTGGTCACTTCAGGAAATGCTGCTGACAACCTGCATACTGTTCTCACAGTGCTTTACAGCAATAGCTGCCAACAAAAGGGATCAGTTCATGACGAGTTGAGAATGAATAAATCAGCTGTCAAAAACTGGTACTTGTACAAAGCACACAAATAAGACAACTACTGTAAAGTAACTGAAGTATTATTGTACATGAATAATTACTGCTATGTGTGCATAAGCAATGCATCTGCAAACAACAGAGTACCGCATCTCAATAACAGCTTTATTGACAAAAACTAGTCTCAAGAAGTTCCTGACAAAGAAAAACATGTGGCAGCCTTAATCCATTTATAAGGGTAGAACTTGCAGTTTTAAGAGGGGATGGTGGTATGGCCTGTCATCATCAGTTTCAAGTACTTCCCACCAACAAAACTATTTTCAACAGCACGTAAGTTATTCAAATTATTCACAATACCTTTCATATCATGTTGCTTTTGTGGTCTGGTTTATGAAAAATACTAACCAAAATACAATGACCACTATCTAGAAAAAGGACAAGGCTTTGATTGAAAACTCTGCAGGTTTCTTATGTTAGAATGACTTTCAGACAGGCTTTGTGCTCTACATCCCTTTTCCTTTGAAAATTTATCAGCAGAATTTATTCCCGCTAATTTACAAGTAAATTTCACAGAGGCTTAACAGAGAGACAGCATATTAGATTCCATCTGCAGCAAGCATGATCCAAACTGGGCAAATGCATGACTTGTCCTCCAGCCTCATGAACTAAGAAAAAATGGGCTTATCAGTTGTCTCATCTGAAGTTCAAACTCTACAGAAATACTTGATCAATTGAATGGGAGGGGTAGGTAGAGAGGATTAAAATTGTAACAGGTTAAAGCAATTAGTCTGTCTAGCAACAGATAAAAGAAGAAACTTAAGTCTGGCAGATATATGCTAGTTCTAGGACTAGGGAAGGAAATCGGATCTGAGATACCAGAAAAGGCACAAGAGAGAAAGCTGTAATCATTCCAGCTGTTGGCTAAGTGCTGGGTAATAGCCTTGGGAATCCAAACTTACTGAAATCTATAAAAGTATAATTTTAAGGGTAAATATGTTTGAAGTAATAGACTCTGAAAAATTATTCAAGAAATGTATTGGGAATAGTGATATAAGTAGCTTGATTTTGAATAGTATGACCTATACTAGAGCCTTCTAAAAAGACATACCTAGTCTTAGGTAAAAAGAGTACCTAGGCTATACCAGGCTCTACTAAAAAGAATGTTTTAAAATATGTTTCTTTTTGTGTTCTCTCAGGCTGTGCTTTTCTGGTCACATTAACACGCAATTAAAGGGTCACAGCTAAAGATGTTTTGCACTAAATGGGAAATCAGCATGCACCTAGAATATACAAGACAGGCAGGTGCTGACAGATTCGTTAGAACATGTTTCCTCAGAATCAGTCTTAAAGATCAAGAGAACATTATGGGGCTTTTTTTAAGGCAGAGACACCTCTAGACATCTCCTGAAGAAGAGAGCAGATGATAATTGATGTGTGCTGAAGAGCATGATGTGCAAGCAGAGTGATTTATTAGCAATTAAAACTAAGCATCAACTTGATTGTTTTCCTACAGTTAGAAGGAAAACCCCATAAAACATTAGAAACTGTTACTGATGATCCCGAGTGGCCTGCAAGAACAAATGGTCATTTGGTATTTTGTAAACTGCATTTCAATTTAAATTGAATGAATACAGGAAACAGCAGTTATATAACTGAGTAAATGGTGTTCATTTAAAGTCTTTATTTCATTGCTGAAGAGCCCAGCTTGTAATAGGACTTAGAAAAACCTTTTCTTTGTTCTCTTAGAAAGGCTGAAAAAGCAGTAGCAGGCTTATAACGAAGATAATTCCAACCCAAACAACAGGGAGAAGCTGCAAAAACTCACTAGCCTTTACTAAATAAAAAATAAATCAAACCTTTTTCTCCAAAGTAAACAAAACTTACATTTTTTTTATGAATGACAGCTTTCTGGTGTAGAATGTGAATGTGTAAATAGTGCCACATGAATCTTCCAGCTTCCTTAAGCCATGGACCGATCTTCACTTACACAGACATTTTAACTAGACATTTACAATGATATTATCTATCAGTACTATCCACCTCCTCCCACTTCATCTCTGTAAGGCCCCAGACAACTCACTGAAAGGGGTTTACAGTGGTTCAAGTACTCTGGGTTAGACACACAGGAAGAATACAATATTCTCAAGAGGTCTAGGCAAGACAAAAGTGTACTGGCAAACTGCAAAAATCAGGGAACTTTGGTAAAAGATTTAGAACAACATCCTATCAACATAAGCACTTCTCACAGCATTAATCTGGACAGTTCAACTCAGCAAACTTTAAACCCCTTTGATGTTAAGCTACTCAAAATGTCCCAAGAAAACGGAATTAGTAGAAGAGAAAAACAGAAAACATAAAGAAAAACACATATAGCTACCAACTCCTGGGTTCCAGCAGCGCTCAGACAGAAACCCCAAGAGCTGGGTAGGGTCAAGACATGCTAGATTCATGTTCAGCCTTTAAGATCCCGGGGCCTTCATGGGCCCTCCCCGCAGGTGGGACTTCTGGTCATTTGGCCAGTGGGGATCTGGGTTAGGAGGGAGTGGAGCCCTGCCTCTGGAGTGCCATGATTGGCAGCTGGGATACAGGTTGGGATACAGGCTCTAGAGGGCTCTGGGACTGCCTCCCCAGGACAAGGCCTGACATGCCTCCACCCACCCACCCACCTACACACACTCATCCTAAAATGTCTAGAGACATCAATTCCTCCAGGCTCTGACAACCTCCTCCTTCTACCTTCCTATTTAGTACAGCACCCTTCAAAATTCATTTAACACTAAAAAACAACACAGATCCTGTTTCTCCTGAACTTCTGTTGATGCTGTAGTTGCCCAGTAGACCCAGGTGTAGATGCAGCAAATGCTGGCAGACAGAGCTCTTCTGCTACAGCGTTTCACATATACCTCAGTGGCATGTATTTAGAAGTCACAGCTGCTTTCCAAGAGAACACAGGTGAACAGAATTGCACTGTCAAAGATACACTGAAGAGACAGATAGATATTTTTGTGTGCTCCAACACAAAGAAGAAATTCTATATGAACTTCATATTGTGGAGATTGAGGAGCTATGGTAAGAATCAACAATGACCTCACACATTCCACTAAACATGACACAACATAATACGTTTTTATAGACTCACCAACACACCTGCACTTAATTTCTGGGCTAAGGTTCACAGCCCTTGGAGGCTGCATTAGATCCTTCTACTGTATGTGCTAGAGTGTTCAGGAAAAGAGGGCTACATGTCAGTCACTCCAGGTCCACTGTGACCCAGAAGTCATTCATTACAATTTTAATCACACACCATAAAGCAAAAAAAATATTAGCAACATACATTGTTAAGTTAAAGTTCCCTTTGGGCATGATTGTCTAGGTACAAACTGATATAGGTCAAAACATGGGGAGAGATGCACTGCTCACTGTAAAACAGGGACAATGAACAACAGCTAAATTGCTGTCCAAAGGACAATTCTGTTCCCATTTCCTCATTAGGTGCTCCAGGACAGCCCCACTCTGTGGCTGTCAGCTGTTTGATTAGCCCATCTATCTCTAGTCCAGATTTGATGAGCTCATCTATCAGCGCACTGCTGCTGGGAAAGGGCTGCTCTTACCTCTTTGTGTCCTTCCTGCTTCTTTTCTTCAGCCACCTCTTGAACTGTCCTTCACATCTTGTAGCAGCCTTTGCCTGTGCTGGATCCTTCACTGGGATGACTGAATATACCAACCCAACAGTAAAAGTACCTCAGAATGAGTGCAGTTATCTTGGATCCCCAGACCATTTGTCAGTGGAGTTTAATGGAAATGCATTGTGAGGAATAGGGAAAATGGATATTGTTTTTTTAATAACAATGATCTGTTTAACTTAGTTTGGACTTATTTTATGATCATTTTAACTGTACGTCCCTTATTACTAGAAATTACTATTGCTGAAACTCTGTTTGAGTTGTTGACCTTTGGGTTTTTTCTTTCCACTTTATTGTTTGACTATAATAGTTAAGCGCTTGAGTCTGAAGTTTGAGGCATGAATGATATTTTTGCCTCTTCTTTCTTGTTTTAGTATGTTGATATTTGTTTCATTTCTAAGTAATTAAATTATAGAAACACATGTAACTTGATGTTTCAGGCATGGCTTTTGCACAGTTGTCTTCTGGCTGAGCTATTACCTCCAATAACAAGTCATATTTTGCTGTGAATGTTCATTTGCACTATAGATTAGCTCAGCCTTCATTTTCATCTAACACAAACAACATTCAACTTTTTTTTTACCTATTTTAGAAATAAAACTTCATGGTTTTGTCAGTTCACAAAGCTTTTTTTCCCTCATAGTCCTAGAATTACATCCCTCCAATCATTAGCTTTTTCCTTATGTTGCACCACATGCTCAAGTAAGTGCAACCATGTCACGTTATCTTGAAGTCCTTGTTATTTTCAATATTATATGGCAGAAATCTCTCCAAATTAAAAATCGTACATTATTCCACACTGCTGAGTTTATCCCATTTTAAAGCTCCTCTACTCACTCTGTCCTGTTAATTATTGATTGTTATTCCTCTGCTTGCTGCTGCACTAGTGACTCTTCAACACCATGTTAAAAGAAACGTTCAGAAGCCTCATCCTCACAGGCAGCCAGCAGCAGACCGCCAGCCAGTTATATATTTGTATTCACGTCACCACTTGTTCACAGAACTTCCATGTTCATTTACTTTCTTGGACATTATCACGTCACCCATTCCTGTACCTTCTGTCCTTTGTGTCGTCTGGGTATGAACCATGCACTTCATGCAATTACATTTTGCTGTACTGAACACTCCTTGAAAGGAAGAACAAGAGGTCACAGAAGAAAGAATTGCTCAGTCCTGTCTGCCTTACATTATCATTTTGAGACATTTCTTGCTTAATGTATTGGCACTAGAAAAGGCCAAAGGCACATAATGTCTGGAGATGATTTGGATTCAGAATAGGAGAGCAAAGACACCTTTGGGCTAATTGCATCAAATACTATTGCTTCCAGGCAGTTAAATGAAAATGTTTTAGATCTGTGGGATTTGTATAAACTGAAATTCAGAAGCACCAGAAAAGAGTTTTCAAGTGAAAGAATGCAACCACTCCACATTTTATTTCCTTGTTGTTTTTACATCTTTCCCATATTGTAATGAGACTTACGCACTTTATTCAGCATAATCAATAAAAAAATTCACTTCTTAAATCCTTATACAGTTTTGTTGCTATTGCAGTTACTGTATTGGATAGAAAGTCAGTGGAAGAACTCACCAGAAGCTTGGAGGGAAAATAACCTGTTTTCTCTTGCTATTAGTTAGATATAACGATTAGTGTTAGTAGCCCTTATACAAGACACATAGTTCAGGTAAGAATAATCAATGTCTTCATAAAGAAGAATATTTCAACCAGTGGTAGCAATATGCCTTCAGCAGGTTTTGGGTGAAATAATATTAAAAGTTTTGTATCAGTCTCACTTCTTTATTTTTATTTGTTCCACATATCCAATTTAAAAGGTTTGATAAATTTAAAATGTTTATCTGAGAACTAAAGAGAAACAAAGAATGATATGGGGTTCATTACCAGGTCTAGAATTGAAGAGTTCAGATTCAGTTCTGAGATGTCCCAAATCTTGTATGCTTTAAAGAAATCACTTAGTCTGTGTCTGCAATGCTCCACTTTAGACTGTGCACCTTTCAATCCACTAATATTATGGGATGATGAGCTTCATTGTCTCAACTAACTGCAAACAATAAAAGCCTCAATACACACAATAAACAAAAATATTTTAGGTGTAAAAACCTCTACCGATCTGTAAGGAAGAGCCAGCAAAAAATAGCCAGCATAAATCCACAGCACTGGTGGATTTAGAAGAATTTATAATGTCTAAGATGCAAGTTATAAGACACTTTGGAGATGAAATTGTGTATTTTATGTAAACCTAATTCCCTTTTAATAATGAATACAAGACTTACTGCCTCAGAAGGCTGACAAGCAATTATGTCCCACATGCAGAACAATTTTGTCTCAACTCAAACAAGAAAACATCACATTATATATAGGCTTGTATCTCCAATTTCTTTTAAATTCTTTCATCTTGCTGAGGTAACAGGGCTCCTCTGCCCTGTACGTAACAGACAGAGATAATTTTACACAATAGTTTTTCGTGGTGCCTCAAAGAGAAGCAAAGAAAATAACACAAAAATGAATAGTAACCTTTCCTCCAAGACTGAAACTGGGAAGAAAACAACTGAGGATTTTTTTCCTCACCTGGGAAGGAAACGATAGGAAAGCTCAGTTAGCAAGTATACAATATACTTAGTTTGCTAATAAACTTTCACTTTTGAAAGGAAGTTACACCTAACTATTGTGCAAATGACGGGGAGGATTAAGTGAATTTCTATGAAATATTCTTGAACTATACAGTTGCAGTTTTACCTGCTATCAGAAAGCGTTCTATTGACTGTCTTAATTTTTCCAGTTTAATTTCTGACAGACAAAAAATGTTTTAAAAAGTGTTTACCCATTCCTCTTTAACTACAAACTCCTTAATTTAAATATTTAATGGTGTGATATAGAACCCCAGAAGACTGTAGCTGCCATGATAGAGAAGTGGGGCACAAAAGCAGTATCAGCCTTCAGGGTAAGTTCCTGTGTATTTATATACAGTTTGTGTTTTGGCTTATGACTGGAGATGACAGTGAACATCAGCTCAGAAAAATCTATGGAATGACACACAAGGAGATTTAATCTCCAATTTTTTTGAAAGATAAGCCCTTAGCTACTACAAATAATTTGTATCAATTCATTTGATAACTCACAAGTGGTTCAGAAGTGTTTGTTTACTGCTAGCTGTTTATTTTATTCTTTATTTTTTATCCAACTTGTGTTTTCTCTCTGTACAAATCTATTGTATTTGATTACTACTGGCCAGTTGATGTAACTAGTCCTTTTACAGTGGGATACTCACATCCTCATTTTAATGTTATGTGCAGAACTTAATTTGCAGCCCTCTTACCATATCTCAAAAAAATCAAAGGACACACATATTATCACCTTCTCTCTATTACTTAATAAAGCGTTTCTATATCCCCAACCAGACCTACACATGAAACTGTTTAAAACGGTGAGATTTCTGCCAGTCGTGATCCTAGATACCATTCCAAACAATATCATGACCAACCTTATCTCCCTTTAAGACAAAGGCCCTGCTGTTTAGTAGATGAGGCATGAGTAGACGAGCAAAGGCTGTTAGACTACTTGGATTTCAGTGAAGTGTTTGACACTGTCTCCCACAGCATTTTCCTGGAGAAGCTGACTGCTCAGGACTTGGATGGGTGTACTCTTTGCTGGGTATAAAACTGGCTGGGTAGCTGGACCCAGAGAGTGGTGGCAAATGGAGTTACACGCAGTTGGTGGCCTGTCACTAGTGGGGTTCCCCAGGCCTCACTATTGGTGCCACTCCTGTTTAACATCTTTATCAGTGGTCTGGATGAGGGGATTGAATGTACCCTCAGTAAGTTTGTAGGTGACACAAAAGTGGGCAAAAGTGTTGATCTTCTGGAGGGTAGGAAGGCTCTGCAGAGGGATCTGGACAGGCTGTATCGATGGGATGAGGACAACTGCATGAAGTTCAAACAAGGCAAAACACTGGGTCCTGCACTTGGGATGCAACAACCCCAAGCATCACTGCAGGCTTGGGAAAGAGTGGCTTGAGAGCTGCTCAGCAGGAAAGGACTTGGAGGTGCTGGTTCACAGATGACTGGATATGAGCCAGCAGTGTGTCCAAGTGGCCAAGAAGGCCAAAGGCAACCTGGCCTGTACCAGCAGCAGTATCCAGCAGGACTAGGGCAGGGATTGTCTGATTGTCCCGCTCTGCTTGGTACTTGTTAGGCTGCTCCTCAGATCCTGTTTGGACACGCTCATTGCAAATCAGTTTTGGACTCCTGGTTGCTCTCTACAGCTGCCTGAAAGGAGGTTGTAGGAAGGTGGGGGTCAGTCTCTTCTGCCATGTCTCAAGTAAAAGGACAAAAATAAATGGCTTTAAGTTGTGCCATGGGAGGTTTAGATTAGTTATTAGAAAAAAAAAAATATTCACTGCAAGAGTGGTTAGACACTGGAATAAGTTGCCCAGGGCAGAGGTGTAGGCTCTCTGGAATTGCTCAAGAGGCACCAGGGTTTTTGAGGAATGCCCTGAGTGCAGGTGAGCAGCTCCAGTACCAGCTGCAGGCAGGACCCCCAGGCTGGAGGCCATGAACTGGCATCAACCCTTTGCATACCAAAGGACGTGGGGACCTGTGGTGTTGTCTAGGTGACAGAACACTCAGAGACACAGCAGGAACCAAGGACTACAGACTTTCATATGCTTCGACTGTGAGGGTATAAAAGACCAGGATTTTCTTTGTTCCTTTTTTTGTAGTAATGATTTCAGAAAGCATGAAGAGGAGTTCTAAGATTTTTAAATTCTCTGAAACGGAAATTCTCTGTCAATTACTCTTTTTCTGCAGCTTAGAAGGGTCTTTAACACTAAGCTGATATTTTAAAGTTACTTTTCTTGCTTATGCTTTAGGATTTCTGAGTTTAAAAAGCTATAAATTGTTAAAATTAAAAAAAAAAAAATTGTAAGTAGAAAAAAAAAATGAATTACAGTTTGAACATTCATACAACCAGATAAAGATGATATTTAGTATTGTTAGTTCCGAGTAAAACCTAAGAAGAAACAAAAAAGTTTCTGTGAAGTCAAGTAAGCTTTAAGCATAACAATAAAATAAAAAAATAAATAAATATCCTAAAATTTTTACTGTCAAATTTCAAAAGCACCTTTCATATGAACAATTTACAAAGCCTCTTGAGATAAAATGACAAAACAAGTAACCAGTATGATTCTTGGGGCTGTCCTGTGCCTGGCCTGGAGGTGGACTTAGAAAATCCCTGAAGGTCCCTTCCAGCTTGGGATAGTCAGTGATTCTATGACTCTGCAGTCTGATCACTGGCAGTTAATAAACCTCTGCCTGACTGTGTAGTCAACTGCTTTATGTGCACATCAACATAATTTTGTGGAGGGGAAAAAAATAGGGGTTTTTGCAGCAATTTGCACTTTATAAAAATGGAGCCTAAAGAAAGTGTTCTTAAGGATTTTAAAGAACAATAGAAATTACTAATATTACTCATTGAAAGAAATTAAATATCTGAAAATTGAGGAAAATATATCCATTCTCCTAATATTAGCCATTTTAATTTTGAAGTGGTGGACATTTTCTTGCAGTTAATGTCAGTGCAAGTTTTGAGAAAATATTTCATGTAATTATTTGGACTTTTTAATTGAGTCTGATTTACTTACAGACTTTTTTCCACTCAAATGGGCAAGTAAGATGTTGCTAGATGAAATATATTTCAAACCAAAATTCAAATGGATTTTAAACAAATGCTGTAGATGATTGATTTAGAACAATCCCAGTCTGAAACCAGAAATGTGTGTAATCTTTCAAATCAAATAGGCTTAAATTTCATATATCTAAAATCTTCCAAAGGAATTGTTTACGAGAAAGAGCTATTTGCAGAATTTACATTGGAGAAGAAAGCTGAATAATATCATTAGAACAATAGCTTTGGAAGTACAATTTGCAAAGAAAATAAGGCAAGACATTCAGTATGAATATTTCATTACATTAAATTGAAAATTCAGTTTTAAAATTAACTGAAATATCAAGACTTTCTGTATTGTTGAGAGACTGAGTAGAACATATTCTTTCTGTTTGTTAAAGTTTACATGCAAACAAAGAATCTCCATGTACACACAAAGATGCCACCAAAACCCAAGCCTGGAAAGCTTAACATCAGCTTCAGCTACACGCTGTAAGAATTCACATTTCACAGACATTTTCTTGTCTAAATGTCAGCAGTATGCACACTTATTAAACAAACTGTCAACAACTGAAAAGGGTTTGCTATGGCTGAATGTCATCTGCAAGTTGTTAGGAGTCTAATCTCACCATCTGACAAATGTTAATGGTTTAGCAAGGCAGCAGATCCATTCAAAAAATAAATGTTCCTCAGGAACAGAGAAAGCACAAATGACACCTTACAGTAATAACTGTTAATATGACTTGCTTATGCAACAGCAATTTCAATCAGTCTTTATAAATCCGTGTCTGATGCAGACATTTACATTTTCTTTATTTTGCACATCCACCTGTATGAAGATTCCTCAGTCATTCATATTAATGTGCACTGAAGTATTAAAATTTAAAAAAACCCAACCAAAAAAAAAAAAAAGAAAAAGAAAAAAAGGTGATACTTCTTGAACTGGAGAAATTAAATCAGTGGGTTTGCTTTTCAACTCTATTTCACATCTTCAGGCAAACAGAAATAAATTACGATTGCTGCCCACTGAAGGGTAAAGACGGCAAAAGCACAGCTTTTCACAGCTCCTATTAAATTCAATGTAAATCCCTTGTTATTTTTCTGAGGAAGTCTCAGTAGTTCTGTAACATCCTGGTTCTTTACTTTCCTTCTTCACAGAACTTGTTTTTAAATGAAGTGCTTTTTCTTACAAATCTTATGGATAAAATCAAACTTGAATGGATTATTATTACTATTGCAAGGCAGACTCATTATCTGGGGAAAGGATGAAAATGGAAGAAAAGGCTATTAGAATCATAAAATCATAGAATGGTTTGTGTTGGAAGGGACCTTCAAAGATCATCTAGTTCCAAGGCACCTCCCTTGGGTACGTTGCTCAAAGCCCCACCAAACCTTGCCTGGAACACTTCCAGGAACTGGATGTCCACAACTACTCTGGACAACCTGTTCCAGCATTTTATAACCTTACCACTAACAAATTCCTTCCTTCAAGTTCAAAATTGTTACCCCTCTTCCTATCACTAGTGTTCCTGATAAAAGTTTCTTCCCCATCTTTCCAGTAGGTTCCTTTTAAGTTTTATGTGTGAGGAGTGAATGTTGAGTCATCTCCGTAGAGCAGTTACTGAAAAGCTGTGATGGTTAGAAAACACTATGATCATAAAACTACCTTTAATATGGCAGAAGTGTATTTTTATGAGGAAAAGGAAGTCAGGATAAACTTAGTCACACACAATTTTAGCCTTTATCTCTTTAGGATTATTTTATAAGGTCATAGGTCACATTCTTGGTTAGTTGTATTAGGAGAGGGGGAAAAAATGCTTTTCATTTTCTGTGAATTGCCAAGTTCAGAAATCATTATTTTAAACAGAACTTTGCTATAAATGTAATTCAAGAGATCGAGTCCACGTGGAAGTTAAGGCACTTAGTTAAGCTTTAGAGAGACATTTGCATGCTTAAAATATCATAAGCTTTGCTACTAAAATTTCTTCATGTTACTTATCTTTTCCCATTTTCCTACCTCTGCAACTGATCCTGCTTTTTTATTTGCTCTATTGAAATTTTATTGCTTCGTTTGACCTGCTCATTTTTTTTGCTATTGGCCAACTGCCTCCTGTATTTTCTATTTTTACTTGTTTATTGGAGGTTTTTTTCTTCTTTTTAAATATCACTGGAGAGACACAGAAGAGTGTTTTATTTACTCTCTGTGGAATTAAGAAGACACTTGAACAATCAGTAGCCTTTGGCCTACAATCCCTGTTGGCAATTTTAAGTTTTTCCTTCCATAGTATTAATCATTTTATAGGCTCAGACTGATCCAAATCAAAACTAGACTGTTTATATTAGCTGAGCAGAGATCACTATAAACTTCCCATAGGAATTTTTCACTGTGTGCTGTGATCACTGTACCTGTGGACAAGCTTACTAAAGTGTTGCAGAGATGTCCTCTCAGACGCTGGGGACGTTTTCGTATGTCAAAGTTTAGTAGATCCTCGCATTATTTTACTAAATGGTCAAATTTGGAAGATGAGGAATAGATTTATGTAACCAAGCAAACGCTAGTATTATCTTAGAAAAGAGAACTGCTGAAGTTAATGGAAGTCTAAGAATAAAATAAAAATGTTTTCATAATCAAAAGGATTTATTAATGAAAGAATTTATGTCTATAGAAGTAGAGAGTATACTAAAATGCAAATCTCATTGCATGCAAGTAACCACAGGTTGTGATCAGGGTTACTTTCAGACCATCTTCAGTATTTCAAGGCAGTTTTCAGTGTAACCAAATATATCAAATTTGGCAAAAATTACTTCCCAAATTCTATTACTGGTCACAGTATCTTGCTTATTTGTTCCTGTAGTTTTTCAATGAATTTATTATCTTTATCTTAAGATAGATTAAGATCTGTAATATTTTATTTTAAAAGCTATTTTAGGATTTCACTGCTCTAATAGTCAGAAAACTTCTAATCCTGATCCATATAACCATGACACATTGCTTCAATACATTCATAAAAGCAGTAATATCCTTCATGACATTCAGGTTAGGATAGGGATTCAGAATTCTCTTAACTGATGATAGAAAATGGTAGTGGTGTAACTGGTAATGTAATGTAAACGCTCTCCACTGCAGAAGTCTCTCAGGCATGACAGCTGTTAGATTTCTACACCAAATACACACCTAGATGATATTTTGGATATATTGCAGTAACTAGCAAAAAAAACTCACAAAAGCTCAGCTTGAGAAAGACTCTCAGATCAAGATACCTTGAACTGATTGAATTAATTTTAGGTAACTTGATAAAATTGAAGTTAAACATTTGGCTTCATTATTCTTAGTCCCATAAAGACATGTAAAAGCATATAGTTTATTAAATTAAGTAAATCATCTTCTCTGAATGACTGCACTGAAAAGTTTAATCTTGAACTGGAGAGTTTTAGAGATTTAAAGGTAAAGAAGCACAAAATTATATACAGTATAGAAGTTTGTGTCCTAAGGAAAGGAAGGGGACCATTAAGCAAAGAGGGGCTACCTAGATGAATGCTCCCTTTGTAAACAATAAAAGCATGGAAACTGTGTATTAAAAAAAGGCCTTTCCAACTATGTCTGCCCAATGTCATTATTTTTCATGCAAGAAATGGTAAAAAAACCCCAAAAAAAACCAAAAAAAAAACCATAACAAAACACATACACAAAAAAACCCAAAAAACAAAAATAAGGAAAAAAAGAAAACAAAACAAAAACAAACCAAAAAACCAAAAAAAACCACCAAAAAACAACCAAAGGGAAAACTGAAACAAGTCCACACTGACATACAGACTAAATACAAGCTCAAAAATTAATGTCAGTTTTCATTAAGTAGGTAAGATATGACAGTAAGTATTTCCCTAGTAGGAAATATGAAAATGAAAATGTCCACGGCTGAGTTTGAAGTAATTTATACCTTGCTCTGGAGGGAATGAGGCAGGGGAGAGGGAAAGAGGATCAGGTAACCACTATTCCAAAATAGTGGTGGCTAAAAAAGCCCAGCCTGTGTTATGACATTTAAAACAGCCATGGAACTCTCTCTTCTGGGGCATCCAAGAACTGTGGAACAGCAAACATGGTATTTATTCACACAACCAGAAAAAGGGGTAGACAACTATAGATCTCCGATTGAATGCAAATCTATGCAGTCTTGCAAGATTTTGTGAAGAAGATAGTAATCAAGGGCATGGAGAAAAAAATGTTACAAAATACAACACTATTTTTATCACAGGTCAGAGTTTATGACATCAGACTAACCTAACATATCTTTTTCATAAGATAATTCACCTCACTATCAATAAGAATGCAGTAAACATCTAGCTAGATACAAGTAAATCTTTTCATTTGGTGCCTCAGGAGAGTTTATCCTGTAAAGTGACGAAACGCAGTTATTAAATTCAGAAGCAGGAAGATGGTGCATCATGTGCCCTTGGACATGTGCTGGAAGCTGGGGGCTGCAGGGCCAGCCTCAGGGAGGAGAGGCTGGAGCCACAATCTGCCACAGCTCTGTCAGACCCACTGCAGCACACAGCTGAACCCTCAGCCAAGCTGATGGCACCTGTGGGAAAACAAATTTAAGAAGGAATAAAAACACAGCAGCTGTGTGTGAGAGAGAGAGAGAGACAGGAGTGAGGAAAAAATGGTGAGGGAGACTATCCTGCAGACACCAAGGTCATTGAAGGAAGAAGAGGAAGTGCTCCAGGCACTGGAGCAGAATTCCCCTGCAGCCCCTGATGAAGACCATGGTGAGGCAGACCAGGGAGGTATGTGGTGTAGCATGTAATATTGAAAGGGTAGTTATTACAGTAATGGAGTTGGGGGGTGAGGGGGTCAGCTTCACACACACCCCTCACCCACCACCCCCATTTTCACTAGTTACTTCCTGTGCACCTATGACATTGTAGATGAAAAAGTCAGAAGATGCAGCCCCTGTTGAAATGATGGGTCAAATGTGATTTTCCTGCACCCTAGTATAATGGAATGGGAGTGACACACAGTTTTACAATTGCATTATTAGGAGCCAGTGACAAGGCACATGCCTTTTGGTCCTGTTACTTTATTTTCTGCTTTTACTTTCTCCTCCCTCAATGTACCTCTTTCCTTTTCTGTGATTAATTTCCTTCCTCTTTATTCTATTGAGCAGAAAGATTCATGCTAGGGGAAAGCAACTTGTGGGAAGACCAGGTTTTCATCATTGAATAGAAAATCTGGGCTTCTATCCGAGTTGTTGTAATAGCAGTTGCTATGGTGACACACAGGTTGCAACAGTGGCTCTGATTCTCCCTTACAATTTCTGGCTCTATAATAAAGTAGTTGTTGCACCTGTGAATGTTTTCTGATGAGTTTTCTTTAGGGAATCTCTGAGGCCTTAAGCACTTCATTTTCTCTTACCCATTTGTATGGATAGATTATGTCAGTCCCAACTCAAGCTAAAAATCAAGGCGTGAGGCAGAGGTACTTATTAATTCCTCTCAGGTGATTGCTATTGGTAGATCTGGCTGCCATATAATCCAGGAAAAGGGGAAGCTCAAAAGTAGGTGTGAACAGTCTCCAAACTAAGCCTCATTGTAGTTTCCAGCTAACCTTGTTCTGTTTGCTTTACACTGAATGCAAGCGATGGCAGCTTCTACACTTCCCAGCCTGGCACTGCTTATATGAAAAGGAATCTCAATCTATTAGTATTTAGAGTAACATAGTAAAAGACCAGAAGACTATGCAGGACTTGAAAGTGGTTACTGTGTAACCCTGTATTAGGTCTACAGCAAAGCAAGGGAAAAATAGCTATTTCTATCCTTTCCTATTAATAACCCATTACCTTTCCACCCACTTTTAAGTTAAGCAGCAGACAAGGAGATTTGATCACTGGTTTGCAACAACTCCATTGTTCAGACATGACAGCTTCGCATACTACAGTGCAGAAAAGCAGTTCAATTCCTGTACAAACCAGGTACATGCTAATGTGTGCAGGCCTGGGTTATTATTGGACTATAAAAAGAGAAGCTAACAGACTTGTTTTTTAATCCTGCTTAAGAATCACGTAAGTAAAAGCAAGTTGTTAATGTCACATTGCAGCAATGTTTCCAGTCTCATCTAAAACATTTTCAATGCCAGTTTATTACTTCCATCAACCAGTCTTTCCCTGTAACAGCCAATAAATAGAGCAACACGTGTCATCAAGTATGTTCTGTAAATAGCCTTTACTTAAATACATAAGGAGATACTTGCTCTCTCCTGCTGATTTCTGGCCCTTGTGCAGACAACTCTGTTTACCCTTTGTGTGCTCCTTTTTGTTTTCGTCCATTAATCAGCTTTCAAGCTGTCCTCAACAGGTTATGAAGCCAGTGTCCAGAAACACTTCTATTTTATGATGCACCAGCTACTCTAAGATCTACTGTACAGTTGAAGAGACCCATTCCTCTTCCCAAGCCATATGGCTGTTTTTCAGGGTGCATCTGCTGCTGCCTCAATCTTGACCATGAACTGGAAACACTGGTGAGAGCTTTATTCAAATCCCTGATGATTTCTCTGAGTAGTTAATTTATTTTTTTATGCATGTCTAAGCAGGATCCAGATTGTTCTTTACTCACCTACTTGTTCCTACAGCTCTCCCAACTGCTTCCTGAGTAATTTTTCTGATAAGGAGACTTATAAAATCCAATTTAATTTCAAAAAAGAAAGAAACAATTCAGGGTGAAAGAAAAAGGGGAAGTCAGATTTTTGTTAAAGCTTTTTTTTGTCCGAGTTTATCTGCTGTTATCCTTTAATTTTATTCTGTTAAATAACAAAAATACAAAAGATGAAGTTAAAAATGCCATCTTTGGATTTTAAAATGAATTTCAGTTTTTCAAACATTGCTAGCTTTTGTTTTCTCTTTTCTTCTGTAAGTAGATACGGCTCCTGCAAAGTGTTATGATTTCAGTAGAAGAGTTTTGCAGTGGCTAACATTCTAAGAAAGTTTTTCCGACTACATCTTTATTCTACGCATATTCTTCCTACACCTGCGACAGAAATGAAATAGCAGCTCTGGGTAGAACTGCTTAATTGAATCTCAATTATTTTCTTGTTCTTACTTCTTTTTATAATTCCAAATCATAGTTTCATGTTAATCTGAACGCTCTTGAAAAGAACTTGAAAGTGAAAAATACATAATTGTTTTACAAACCAATTTTCTTTTCTCCACTTAGGTAATTGTGTAGCCTCTAGATTGATGATATGACAGCATCTTTCTAGCTCTGCACGGTGATTAGAAAGAGAATTTAGCTATAATCTCAGTCAACTTTAGGCTACCACTGAATAGAAATGTGGTCTTTTGTAAAACATGCCTTGCAACAAATTGGATGTGACAAGCAGGGAAGATCAGTAGATTACAGTTCTGAAATTGTAAGAATGGTTATACTATAACCTATGCTTGTTACAGACTTTGTCAGGACAATAGAGGAGTCAAGTGTAATTTTCTGTTCTCTTCACTGTATTTGTCCAGTAGAGGAATCATTAAAAATACAATTCCTAACAGTATCACGTCAAGCAAATCAGAATATCGTAATAGGAAAGTACCTTGGCCTTTTTGCTTCTTTGTGATTTGATAGGCTTGTCATTATACTCCTTCCTAATATTTGAGTGAAGTTGTAAACAGGTAAAGAGCTGCAGTGCCAGCTAACCATGCAATTGAACAGTTCAATGCATCATGACACTTAACATCCTATTCGTCCCGTTTTCTCTTGAAGTGTAAGTGCTTAAACGGAAACTGTGAGAGACAGATATTCTTCCCTTTTGTCATTAATTGGATAACAGGTAAAATTGTGGTTGAGCTTTCCTTCAGATTCAGGACAGTTGATCCCTGATTTCTTTTCACCAAGGAAACTGAACTAATGCAGCAAATCTGGGTATTATTTTTAGTGCCTTCTGTGATTACAAAATAAATATGCTAGTTTTAGTTAATATTTGTCTTCATATAGCACATACAAATTTTATGTAAAAACAAAATAGCATCCTATATAGCACAATCTTTCCTGTGCTCTTGAAAACCAGAGGATTCTTCTTTAATCCGTTCTACATCACAGAGTGATTTAAGGTACTTCTACTATCTAATCTAATTTTTCATTGCTTTATCACTTCCAAAGGTGTGATAGGAATGCTCCAAAAGATGAAGAAAGCTAATAGACTCTTAACCTCTCAATTTTCACTGATTTAAACATGCACATAGCTTCAATCACTAAGCTGATGACTATTGTTGCCAAAGAATATTAAAGGCATAATCATGGAATATATTTCATATGTAACAGAAAGCAAGGAATAATGAAAGATACAAAATGCCTTATCCAGAAATACGACTGTGATTCTTTATTGATAAATTTAGATTTGTATATACCTCATTGATTTGAAGTATGACTTTTACCTGTGCAGGATGAGAGAACATAATGAGCTTTTCTCCTCAAATTAGCCGAGGCATAAAAGTGAATATTTGTGTTTCCTTTATGTTAGAGAAGAATAAACAATATGGGATCCCATTTAAAGTGTTCTGGGACAAAATTAACACTTGAAATTTTTTTAATAAGTTTTAGCCAGGGGAGTGAATTTTTACTGTTTCGGTACTCTGCACCACGTGAAAACACTGGGCTTTTATCTCTACTAGGTATAGATTTCAAAACACATGAGAAAACCATGGAAACCTATTCCACATGTTTAACTATCAATATTTCCCAAATTTAATAAAATAATTTCAGATATATCTTTTCCAGGTTGAGAACTGCAATGAACATTTATTTTTCTTATTCCGAGTACTTAATATAATAAGAATGGCTAAGAATGCCTAAATAACCACATATTTCATAAAAGACAGGATTCTGCTCCTTCTCCCTTGAAAATAATTGCAAAATGCTTTTTGACTGGAACAGACACAGGTAAAAGTAAAAAAATGACTGGCTGGAAAGTAGTAGTCAATTTATATTTAGAATTTAGTGAACTGTCTTATGATATTCTAGGTCTACTGGGTTAGTAAACTAAGCTTCCTGCATGAACTGATGCAGAATACTGTGTTTCCACAAAAAAAAAAAANNNGGGAATGAAATATGTTTCTACAAAAAAAAAAAAAAAAAAAAAAAAAAAAAAGAAACAGCCATTAAAGTAGCTGATGACATTGCTATGAATTTGGTTTAAAATACTGCTTCCAGGCATAGAGCCAGATTTGAAGCTAGAGCAGTCTTTTACCTTCTGCTAAATTAGAACATCTTACGTGTGTTCTAAGCAGAATTGCTGACACAACCTTGATCAAAACAGGCTGAAATGCATGGCTTTAACAGAGTTGTGCAATTGTTTCCATTTGCATAAATGTCTTCTGCAACACAAGCAAAACAAAACTCTCCATTCAGTGAGCACAGCACTGTTTTGTGTGTTTTTATCATCTGTGATGTATGAAAGAATGGATCACATTAAAATCAGCAGGCTTTCCAAAAGAAGTGTTTCAGCAAATGACTTCTAAAAATTAAAACTTCAACTCAAACTCAGATTACCAACTCATAGTCATGATTTAATCAGGAATTTCAAAATTATTCTAACAAGTTTAACATGACTGGCTGTAAAACATCAGCTTTCTTCTCCTTTCTTCTTCTCTTCTATGGATCTTATTCCTTGTGAAGGACTGAAAATACATGGTTCATTAAAGTATACTTAGCAGAGATACAGACACAGAGCAGTGTCACAAACTTAACCTGACTGGGACTTCAGGTATCATAACTGTAGCCTGAGGGAAGAAAAATATATGCTCAGCAGTGGAGGTGCAAAGGCATATCACTAGCAAAGGTTGCCACTGCAACCTACACTAAGGCTCCTTTCCCAAAGCCCAATTTTGAGAGGGTAGAAAGCAACAAATCTAAGATTCCCTGAACCACTGCCATTACCTGGACTCACAGACTTTTATTTATTCCAGGTAGATTAATTTATTCCTTCTGTGATTCCACCAGCTTTCCCCTCATCTGGGAACAGGCAGGATGTGAACCTGTTGATGCTTCCACAGTTGCCTGCAAGCTGCTTTTGCGCTTTGGAGGTTTTGTTCCAGCCCCATGCTCCTTTTCTGTAAGGCAAATTTGTTCCTCGCCTCCAACCCTGGCTGCATGCAGGGTGGCTGCAATCTTTTAGACAGAAATACAACTTGAGCAATATATATAGACCACATTCAGTCTTCAAGGCATATCTGCTCATATTTCTGAGCTACCAAGACAGGTAACAAACTTAAATCCTCCACATGTGGCATAAGGGATACTGTGTTAGATAGGATTGGACAGCTAATCGGGGTTTCACAAGAGGGACTTAACTTTGTTTTCTCATGGGATATTTAAATATCTAAGTATTTTTTCCAGATCCATCTCTTGGTTTATGTCTTTCCTCTCCTCTCTCCCCTTCTCCCCTACTCTTTCCCATTCTTCTTTCTTTCTTCCAAAGACTAGAAAAATTAACTCTGCTTGTACTGTGCCTTGAAACCAGGTATGCCACTGTGTAAACAACATTTATTATGTTGTTTACAGGAGCATAGTTGTTGTAAAATAGCTGCTGTTTCTACTACCACTATTGATACAACACAGAAAAACAAATGGATGAAAAAATACCTCATAAGGTAGAAAGAGAAAATTAAATCATTTGGGTTTTTTTCTCCTTGACTGTAGAATATTTATCTACTAAAGAGATTTTACCGATCCCCTTAAAATAATGTTCCTTATCTGTCTTTTTGCAGTGACATGAAAGTTCCAGTGGCACTCGCAGTGTTTTAAGAAGCTGTTTACTCCAAACTGAATTAAAAATATTTGTCTTAGAATGCCAGGAAAAAAATTCATAATCTATTATATGTGATACACTCTAGTTCGCTGTTTCTTCAAAAAGCAGCATCTACAATTTCTTCATGTGTTTCAGTTCAACTTAATATGCTGCAAAACTGTAGTCTTTCTATATAAAAATGAAATATGTGATGTAATCAGCCTCTTAGATAACACAAAGGACAAAATCAGCCAATGTCAAACATTTTAAATTGTACATTTTGTGGCATTGATTGCAGGGGAAACTACCTCAAGGCAGAAACTGATTACTGGGTTAGACAGGCAGGACAATTGTTTTAAGCCTTGACCTTCAGGAAGGCGCACTGATGGAAACTGGCATGGTTCTCAGATATGAAACCAAGGATTTTTAAGATAAATTAAGGATTGGAGTTGAAAGTAATTATTTGAGCAACATGGTTAAATTAATTCATTTTTCTAAACATATTTTTAATGCTGAAAAATTATGCTCTCATGTGACCCTTTGCTTGCCTGATTTTTGGAGTCACGTCCCTTCAATATTCCAGCAATGGTTTATATTTTCAGCTAGCATGGCAGCCAAATAAGGAGGGTGCCCTAGCCTCTAAAGGCAGCAAGCAAGAAACAGTGTGGAGAAAGTAATGGGTAAACCAGATTCCATAATATAAGTCTAATTTTAGTTGTTTATAACAACTTGTCCTTGCCAAATTGATATGAATTGAGATGAAATGTTGAGTGGCAACTCACTTCTTATCTTTTCTTCTAGAAAAATTCAGAAAAAAAATTTATTTCTATAAATAAGTAGTATACTCATGTTAGAAATCATGGTGGCTCTAGTACTTTAAAGGACGGATGTGGAGTTTAGCAGTGCTTTGGCCTTAGTGGAAGGAATTAAGCTTTTAATCATCCTTAGGAAAAAGAATCTGTATTTAGAAAAGTGGATAAGTTACTGAAAAACAGCTTATCACACCTTTCCATCATATTCTGTAGTGAAATCCTTCAATTTCTCTCTTTCTACCTGTGCTTTCTTTTTCTTTCTTACTGTCACCAAGTTTCTGCTCACAACAGAACTGGACCACTGAACATGGTCTAGCGCAAATCCACATGAGACTTCCTTCTTAGGATCCTTTCACAAAATCCAGTAGAACTGGCCTTAAGGATCATGAATGGGAGCTCTGCCTTCCTTTGCTAATACAGAAGTTGCTTTTGGAAAAACATCTGGCAAGACTGAAGCAGAAAGAGAAGTAGACCAATCGTGACATTTAGCTGAGTGACAGGTCAGCACACAGAACAAAACACTGGGAACAGTTCTGGTGCTCCCAAACCCAGCTGGTCCAGCCTGGGACTGGAGGGATGGGAGAAGGTAAGGAAGCAAAGGCTGGTGGCTACAGGGCTGTTTGAGATTCCAGGACTGGGAGCTCTGAGGACAAAAAGTTGCAACTAGTTCCAAAGGGAAGAGGTTGGGCTGGACATAGAGAAAGCAGTGGTTGCTGAGAGCCTGGGTTCAGGCCAGGTATCTAGCACTCACTTGACAAGAAGCCTGGCAAGAATGTGACTGGTTGGCAAATGATGTTGGATAGAGAATGAATGGACTCCGGCAGGGATAATTTCAAATCTCCACTGGAAATGGAAGAAAAGTAGAATGAAAACCCAGCAGTAAGAAGCCCATTTGAATGAACAAGCAAACTAAGGAAAGAGAACAGATTATATCTGCTAAGGGGCACTGTGTTGGCTTAACAAGAATACAAGAATAAATAGGGGAAGGAAAAGAATCTATAGAGTAAGAGAAAAGACTGGGCCTTTAACAATAGACAAGACCGGTATAGCTGCAGTAATGATTTTGCCTGAAGAATAGAAACTGGAAGAGAGAAGACAAAGGCAGCATGACTGAGAGAAGGAAATTGGTTTGGGAAGGAAGATGATTGGAACAGGACAAGAGAAAACAGTAATAGTGTGTGTTTATGGCAGCACATTATATCAGATACAGGAATTTAAATGGACATTTAAAAAAATTTTGTTATAATTGTATTATCATCAAATACAAAAAAACCACTGACCATTGACAGACTGACCACTGCTGTTGTATTGGCTCCAAAGCTACACTCCAGTGCAACAGGTCCAGTGACATTGATAATCAGTGAAAGTGAACATATGTTAAAAAAAACATGCACTTACTCACATGGCTCACCTTACATTTAATGCCATTTGTCTAGAATAATAATGAACTTGAAAGGAATGAACCCACAGAAATTAAAAGTGTTCTAAGGTTAATAAATAGGGCAAACATTGATGAGGTAGTATTTTGAATAACTGCTCACTGAAGTCACTAAGTAGAGGCTCCAGTGGAAAAAAATAGCAGGAAATTAAATACTGTGTCATAGCATACGTGTTGTAGAGTTAGGTTAAGCTTCTTAAAGCTACATTTAATTCTGACTGGTACTAAGTTTTAATAGTTCACCAAAATTAAGTCATTTTAATGTAGATTTCTGAGCAAAATATTTTTTTAAAGCAGCTTGTTCTGCAAGGTCTTGATTCTTTTTTTTTAAATTTAAATAATCATGTCATATGCCAGCTCTGTTTCTGACGTACAGACATGTCTGGATAAGCTGGAAGAATCAGATATTCTAGGCAGTTCTCTGCTTGTTGATACCAAGCAGCTTTAACCTCTTGACAGATCCAGCATAGACTTTGCCCCCACTGAGAGGATGCAGCATCATACTGCTGCATCCCCTTTTCAGCTGGATCCTGCATATTGATGTCCACTTGTCATATTCAAAATAGGAATGGAAAAAGTAATTATGAATAATATATATACAGTATTAGCCATAACTGTCTGTCAGGGTCTTATAATACCTACAGAGTGCAGAAGATAATCCTGAAAAACAGGCAGCTCAGAAAAACAGAGAATAAAACCCCAAAGTTTTATTTCATAACTTTGGTCACTTGACCCCAGTTCACAGCTAGGCTGCAAAGATGCTCTGATTAGACAGCAGTGAAGGGTACCGATGCATAGAAAGCAGACAGAGAGAACCTTTTGCCTGTTTTGCAAAGTTTTTTCACAAACTTAAATATATTCCTACCTCCAACACATATATACGGACAATTCACTCACTTGTCCTCATTACCACTATGTTGTGAAGGTGACTGTTATTTAAATACTCTCTTTTATTTACTAAATATAACACAACTACCAGCAATAGTGTTCAGGACAATTACTGCAGAACTAGATATTTTTTACATTTTGGTTTTTCTGCAGTGGCAATATACACAGAAATTGCAGAGTAGTGGATGCACGTCCATTTTAGTCATGCCAGGTGAAAATTAAAGCATACATCACCCTCTGGAGGCTCCCACGACTAAAAGAAAAATTTAACCCCTCATTCTTCCTTTGATGACAGAAACCTATTGGGCAAATTAAGTAGATTGTAATATATTAAATAATGTATTCATCAACTCATCCAAGAACAGACTGAAGCAAGTAAAATGTTACTGGTTTTGTTGTCTTCAGTCAGAATGATGGAGTGGCAATAAGTCATTTTTGTACATGGACAAGCAACTTTTGTGCAAATTTTCAAGGGGGGGTATATGATGGGTTTCTTCTTCTAATCCAAGGAAGTGATTCTTTTTGTCTATCTTCAGCTTAGGGTATTACATAGAGTCATGCTGGTACTTTCAGCTGTTAACATTTACATACAGTTTTTAGAGCAGCAGAAATACTGTGCTTAGCCCTTGCAAAAAGTTCCATCAAAAGTTGCATAAAAATAAGATCAAGCAGCCTCTGCTGGTGTGAGCGGGAATTAAAAAAGCAAGACACCTTATATTCTAACACTGTACTTAACAAAGTAAAATATAAATAAATAGGAAAGTAGGAATCAACACATTCACATTGCTTCACAGCTTGTCAAGAGCTGACTTCTTTGATAGTGTCAACACATTTGTAAAATTAACATAGTCAAAAAAGTCATTCAATGTTCCTATCAAAAATACTGGCTACATTGCATTTCAGACTTTGTTCCTGCCACATCACACACCCAAATGAAATAACTAGTTTTTGTTTAAGAACCTGAAACTGTGCAGTGGCAGGGGTTTTCTGTGTCCACAATATGGCTTCTGTTACACAGAATTTGATCAATTCACAATCTTTAAAATGTGGTGTCCAAGACTAGTAGTTTCATTGCCACTAGATCCCAACTATGTAAGGAAGGGCTTTAGGTCAATCTTTCCAATGCACCAGAAGTGTTAATACGGTGCCTTTAAAAGACATACTTTAAGAAATACATATCTCAGCTGTTGAACTTCTGCAGGACTTTAAAAATCAAGTAGGGAACAAGGCTAAAATGTACTAGATTATATTAAAATCATAGAATCATAAAATGGCTTGGGTTGAAAGGGGCCTTAGAAAACCTGTAGTTTCAACGTCACTACCATGGACAGAGACACCATCCACAAGAGCAGGAAAAACCCCATGCAGCCTGGTCTTGAACACTTCCAGGGACAGAGAGTCCACAACCTCACTGGACAACCTCTTACAGTGCCTCACCACCTTCACAGTAAAGAATTTCTTCCTAATATCAAAACTAAACCTCCCTTCCTTCAGCTTAAAGCCATCACCCCTTGTACTATCACTGAAATTTAATACTTACCTTTGTAAGAAATCCCTGTCCAGCCCCTCTCTGAGAAGGTTCTGTAAGGTCTCCCCAGAGCCTTCTCTTCTCCAGGCTGAACAACCCAGAATCTCTCAGCCTGTCCTCACAGGAGAGGTGTTTCTCTGAGCCCCCTGGTCACTTTTGTGGCCCTCCTGTGGACCTGTTTCAACAGGTACATGTCTTTCTTGTGTTAGGTGCCCCAGAGCTGGACACTCTGTCCTGGGTGGGGTCTCACAAGAGCTTCCCTCCTTAAAGAGAACTTGTTCTGTGCAACTGAAGTGAACTTTTCCTGTACTATCAGAGAGGCTTTATTTGTCAGTGTTGCAAAATATAGCGTTATTATACTTCTTGGACTTCCACTTGATATCCTAATTGGTCACCCTTTTATTTCCTCAACTCTGATTAATTTGTTCTGAGCTGGCTCTGTTTCATACCACAACTAACAAAAATAAAATGTCTGCAACTGTAAACTGTCTAAACCTTATTTCAATTTTCTCTAAACTGACATTTAAGCTTCTTTTTCATGCTGTGTAATACAAAGGATAAATATGACTGTTAGAAATTACAACCTTTTTTCTGATTGCTTCCAAAACTAAGCCAAAGCTCTTCTGACAAGTGTCCCAATTTCAAGCAAGAACACAGATAAAAACATACAACTTCCACTCTATTTCCTCCTACTTACCATTCTGTTTTCCAGTACTAGACTGGTCAATCATAAATGATGAGATACTTAAATAATTTCAAAATTCAAAACATATCTCAGTACTTCAGCATGTTATTATTTCAACAGAATGCAAAACCAGGTGGAGTAAGAAAAAAAACCAGAATTACCACAGAAAAAAAGTAAATCAGTAGAATCTTCTCTGCTAGGTAAAACTAATCCGTTTTTCTTCCCTTCTTCATTTTGCTTTATGTGCCGTGTATTTCTTGTTGTTCTAATTGTTGTCCTGTATCTTTTGTAAGAATACCTGGAAAATATAGTTATACATGTTATCAAATATTCTTGGACCAGAAGTATAACTTGAGTCCCAAAATATATGTCAGTGTTTTGGCAACCAATATCCATGTGCCAACTCAGGACCGCAGATCACATCAGATCATAGCTATGATGAAATCAAAGGAAACACGCAGAAAGAGAGTTTCATACCAAGTGTTAAATCATTCCAAGAGGGCAAAAGTGGAGATGCTAATCTTGCAGGTGTAGAGAGAAGCAGACTTGCAAATCTTATTAAGTGTCTCCTTTCCAAAATAGAAAAAAAAAAAAAAAAAAGCCAAAACAGAAAAAGAAGTTCCTCAAGTCTACCATGCTGTTTTACCCTCTCTCCTTCTAAAACAGTTTTTTTAAAATATACATAAATTATGTCAAGATTTTGGATCCAAGCACGGTGGTGTTTTACAGCTACATTAATAGTGAATCTGTCTATCTTAGCATGAGAGAACAGCAGCTAACACACTACAAGGCACCTCAGAGTTACACATTAGGCAATACAGGATTTGAAAAACATAGAAGTTAAAACCTAAGGCATCATGTTAGCTGCTGTTCTCTCATGCTAAGATAGGCATAACAAACTCTCTCTGGGCCTGCTCTCCAAGGACACCCAGACTGACCAGGCCCAAAGCCTCTGGAGGGAGGGGGCAAACTGAGGGGAAATTGCATCAGTAGCCGAAGTGTTAATTGGCGAATTTATGCTGATATGCAAATGGACCAAACCTATAAAGGTGTGGGAAACTCGTGACTCGTTGTCCATCTTGGGGTCCGTCTTGGGGTCCAGACTGGAACCCTTGGCTTCCCACGGTGCACCTTTGAAGGCCTTTCAACTAAATACCCACCTTTATTCCCTTATTCCTGTCTAGTCTCTGTTTCTAGGTAGCCTCTCAAGGCATCAACAGGCTACAAGGCACCTCAGAGTTACACATTAGGCAACACAGGATTCGAAAAATGTAAGAGTTAAAACCTAAGGCATCAGATCTTTTCCTCAAAAATCTCAAGTCACATTTGGTCAACATTTCAGCATCTGAGTGCATAAATGTAATTTAATCCTTGCAGACACCTGACCAGCATTTTTGCTGATACAGATTTTTCTTATGGAGCCATTCTGCATTTTTTGCCCAGCTATCTTTGTAAGCCGAAACTATAAGAGCAAATTCAGCTAAGTGAAAAATACCCTTGCTATACAAACAGAAGTTGCATTTATTTCAACACATATTAAAAGGTCAATGTTATTGTGTGGATGCATACACATATTTTTTGCTGTTGCATTCCACAGTAATTAGATTAAAAGTTGCTGAAATATGTATATGCACTTTGATTTAATGGAAAAAGTGGATCCTTATCTCACACCAAAACTCTGGGACCATAAGTCTTTAGCAGTCCTGGCCAAAAACATGATTTGGTTTCATCCAAAACTATCAAATTACAGATACAAAATTAGCAACAATACAAATCATAACTGAAATATCTGTATTTCCATGTTCAGGAAAAAATAGTGGATTCTAAAGCATTTAAACATCACGTAAATACTCATTTTATCTTCATTTATATGGAAAATAATAAAATATCTCTGTCCAATTTATTTACACTTGTTGGGGTATATATACTTAGGGAAATTTTTGGGCCAAGTGACCCTTTTCCCATAGCATGTAACCACCTTTGGTACAAAATACTATTCGGTACCAAAAAAATCATCAAATGTTTTTTTATCATTCCAAACTGAACAAGAAGTAATAGCTGGATTAGCATGAAATTGGATTTTAGAGATGGAAAAAGGAGATTGCCCTCTCTTCCATTCAACCACTCAACCTTAAAGGCTGGCTACTTGTGTAGCTCTGCTTTACACTGAATGCAGCCTCTGCCTGACAAGATTTCACGCACACTATTTCTGAAGCAGTAGCAACTCAAGCTGCTGATGCCTCCTCAACTTTGTTTCCTTGGAATAATGCCAAAAGAATGAAATGAAATGAAAGTGCATCAGATAAGAAAACTTAAACAGAGATAAGCTACATTTTCAACTTTTAAATCCCTCTCAATCTATTTAGTTTTCCAGAGATGTAACAGAAGAAGAACTTTTCATGGGCAAGGAACAAGGAAAGAATAAAAGCTGGAAATATCACTCCTCCTCCTCCTGGTAGAAAGGAGAACTTTTCTCTATCAACAGTCCTGTGTACCCTTTTAATAAGAGACAGTTATCAATTACAAGCCAGTATTTAGTCTAGAATTGCTGAAAATAGTCTAAAGTTTTTGCTTGTAAAATTGGCACTACCAACATCACATTTATTTTGGAAGTTTATAAAATATAGGTAATCAGCTCATTATAGAATAGTATGGTATAGACAGCACAAGTAACTCAATAAAAAATTACACCTTTCATTGTTTAATTCAAAGTTTTGAAAAAAATTATTATGACCTTACAAAGACTATAATTTATTTTACTGCTGTTCTCAAAGATAACAAAGGGAAGCGGATGAAATTACCATGAATGCGTTTGCATTACTAGTGCAATACAGTTTTATGCTCCAGAAACTACTCTGAAGGAAAGATATAAAGACCAGTGGATGAGGATAATTATACCAGTAAGTCTCCTTGAATATTATTACTGGTAGAAATACATCCAGGAATATCTTCCAATTAAGTAATTGCTATTAGAATCTCAGCCAGCCACTGGCACTAATTCTGAGTACTCAGTAGCTGTAAGATAGTCCTAGAGACAATAGGTCAGCAATTAACAAAATACGTGATAGAATAATTGCTTTGCCAATAGAAATTAAAGGCTTGCTCCTGGTTTATTATTTTTAGTTATCCCTTGCAGTTTCCATTTGCTTTAAGAGAAACCACAAATATCTAAGCTTCTTTTTTCATATAAGAAAAGAATTCAAAGCAGACTCTATCAGAAAAAAATCTTAAAGGTGTTATAAATTAAATGGAAATGGGGTTACTTAAAACCCCAAATACTGAATCCACAAAATCAAAGTGTTAACATTTGGAAGTATTCAAGGCCAGGATGTGGCCCTAAGGAACCTGATCTGGTGAGTGCCATCCCGTGTATGGCAGGGGGCTTGGAATTAGGTGATCTTTAAGGTCCTTTCCAACCTAAACCATTCTATGAGTCCATGAGGTTATGATTTTATGAAATTAATTCCCAAATGATTAAATTTCTACACTTTGATATTTGAGATAACGCTGTATGGTAACATATCTACACTGTCTAGACTTAAACCCTAATCCTGCACCAGTTTATGTGAAATCGTATTCAGCACCATGAGCTTTCAGACAAAATTCAAGGTACAAAGATGTTAAAAGCCTAATGCAGAGTGTACTAGCCTGTATTCCTAAAAGTACTGTCCATATACATTAGTATTCCTCTACCAGGGAAAATACTTTCCTTCATCGACTATGATATATTTTTAAGTCTAATATATTTGTAATGATGCTGTAAAGAATGAGTGATCCAATATTCTTTTCTTTCACAACTCTATAGAAAACTATAATGAGTCTGGACACAAAAAAGTTCCAGTACAATGTTGACAGCAGAATCCATAAGAACATATTGAACTCTACAACCCTGCCAAACCCTACCAAAGCATTTCTATACCTGCTTTATATTGAACAAACAAGTAATCTCATGGGTTCTAAAGAAACTACTAACACTAACTCAAAAGTTGTTGGTTTTGGGTTTTTTTAGTATGGTATCCCACATTTCAACATTAGACAAGAGATGATGCAAAGCACAACTGCTAAGACCATGGGGGCTATAGAACCCTAGCCTGGAAAGGCGAGTTTAAATCAGACATATCAAAAGATATTTTAGTATCAGAATATATCCAGCAAATATAATGGTAAATTTGGGGATTTTATTTTTCTTCATTAGAAAGAAGTATAATACAGTTTTTTTTGAAGATAGGAACTTGATTTATTCCATACCAGATTTCTGTGGTCAAAATCACTTTATGAAAAAGGAGTTCTAAAGTTGCTTTAAAGCCTGAACTTTTCCAGCCTCCTAATGCTTGCTTGAGTGACAGAATGATATTATTCTGAAGGTTGCGCAGTGATTCTTTGATCTTAAAGCTTGTAAAGGCCGTCTCACATGTGCGTGTTCTAATATTCGCTGATAATCTGACTTGAACTTCAAGGCTATAAGACCTTGGATCAGTGATTTGCAATTCAAGTGCCTCAAAAAGAAAAAAAAAAGAAAAGAACACCAGCTTAGTCTTATTAAGTGTTGTTGTAAAGCTTTTGCAGGCAAGTTTTTTTTAAGCAGCTCTGAAGTTCTGTCCAGAACCTTTGCCTATATAAATACATACAGAATGTCATGAATATCACTGTGTGCTCCCTTGAGTAACCTTTTCCCTCTGCCAACCCATAAGAAGTCCACGCAAAATTTTAAGTAAGCGTTAATCAAGATAATAAAACACTCAAGCAGTTAACCTAAGAAAATAGGACAGAAGAATTTCTTTTTTAAGCTGCATCCTTAAGCTCTGCCCCTTTATTACTATATGTTGTTTTTACTGCGGTACAAATTGTGAACCTTCTGGATAGGATTGACATAATGCAGTACTGTGCCAAGAAATAAAAGGGGAAACAGTGTTAAAAACTTAAATAGGAAAGATGAGATGCTAATACTAAATCCTGAACATAATATAAATGGTAAAGAGACAGCCTGAAATGACCTGTCACTTGTCTGTGTAAATGCCTTGGCTCAGAAGCCCAGCCTGACTGAGAAGGCGTCCTCCAAGGCTTGATGGGTCCAACCTGTCATGAGAAATGTCCTCAGTGGAAGGTGACTGCACTGGGGGCCAAGGTTGTACAAAGTCATAGAAACAGTATCCTGCTCTGAAGAAAATGGAAAGCTAAGTCTAAAATTTGTGCCCTTTACAAATCAAGTTATGCCACAGTTCACTCCGACTGAAGTACTGTTTTATTTTTTTCTCTGATTTTCCATCTCTCTGCTCTGTCTCCTTTGGCCTTCTTCACATTTTACATTCTTTCTCAGTAACTGCATGAAATAATGATACCACTTTATCAGTTTTCATGTAATCACTGTTCCATCTTATTTTAAAATACAGAGTTTGCATCAGTGATTTTCTTAATTACTGTCACAGGTGTGAGAAAATATACTTATTTCTTTCCATTCAAATTTGTGTTTCCTAAAGAGAAACAACATACATATTTGAAAATTGCACTTGAAGGTACATTATTGAATACAGAAAACAGTATTGGGTTTGCACAGGGGAAGAGACAAATTATTGCTATCTGGAGATTCACAGCCTTCAACAACTTTGATTTTGTTTTCCTGTATTCATAGTAACAGTAACAATAACCAGTGCACCGAATGTATGTAACAGTCTTCCAAAAGATATTGATAAACAAAGAAAAATAATCTGTTAATTTTTGTGAAGATTATTTTGAAAAAAGAGAAGCGACTATAACCCTTAGAATAATGTGTAACAGAAATCATTAACAATTTTAAACATTTCTGAGACATCAAAAACTGGTAGACCAGTGTTATTGCATTCAGTTACTAAGACTGTGAGAATGAATGTTGCAAGTGAAAGATATACAATAATGATTTAGTAACCAAATCCATTCTGTGTTTCACTAACACAGAATTCATCAGAAATTAAAGCCTTGCAAATAACAGGATGTAACAAAAACAAATGCAGAAAAAAAAAAAAAGTTAAAACTAGGGTTTGGCGTTGAATTATAAGGAGACTTGATAGTAGGGAACAATTATTTGGGTCCTATTACACACAGTTAACCAACAAGGAAGGTGCTTTAAGTTTCTAAAGGTACAAATCACATATATGTTTATCTAGTTTTCTTGGATAGCTATACATGGCCTTAAATTATTTTTAGTAATAATAACATCTTGTGATATGCATTTTTCCAAGCAGAAAATCACCTTGGATCCCAAGATCACCCCAACATATTAACCCAGAGATTCACCCCTGAAACTTGGCCTAGTGCCCCACACCTTTCTGCAGTGGATCTGGCAAGCCAATTCCTCAGCCAGAGATCAAGGAAACATGGTCTGTGAGGCTCACCACACTACTTAAAGTCCCATATAGTTTAAAAGATCTGTTTCATTGAGAAAAATAGGCCCACATTTGCAGTAATTAAAGAACTATGCATTTTCTATATATTTTTTCAAAGGAGACCATACACAATGAAGACTTGTAGCAGTAAACAATTGTTGCATAAAAATATGGTAGGAATGCATTAAATTAAAGAGTACATGACTGAAAAATTTTCAAGTGCATTATAATATGTGGAACTAGACCTTAAGTTGTGTTCTCTAGCTAAAAGTTGCTGTTTTGCTCCATTGTGCAGTTTTACAGTTTTCACATATAAATGTGGATGCACCCTTTTTTTTTTCCTCTTATACCTAATTTAATTGATTTTATTACTTGACTGTCTATCAATTCCAAGAGATAGTTGCTGGGGTTTTGTACTGTATTTCTCTTATTTTTGTTTCCTACAGCTGATTGATCTGTCACACAAAATTACACCTTCTATAGGGTAAGAAGGGAACAGCTTAAATATGATGAATCTTCACTTTAAATGAGTTAAAACACACTAAGAAAACACAATAGATAGATAGATAGATAGACTAACTTAAAAAAAAAAGAAGAAAAAGAGAAACAAAGAGAAGTAAATGTGACACTACAATTAACAACCACAAGTCCAAAAGCTCTCTGTTAAAACAATAGGAATGCCAGGTGTAATTGGATATAGACTTATACCATAAATTCCAAATGTAAACCTATGCTTCAAAATCCATCTCATTTCATTCAGAAATTCATAGATTCAAGTTTAATTTAATTTTATTTATTCTTTGTGACACAATAGGAAACAAACATTTTGCCCTTTTAAAAGAGACTTTGCTAATGGGAATAACAGCTGTTCTCCAAGTTTCTGTACTCAAAGGCATCTTAAAAACATCGCACATCTTTTTCTGTGTAAAAACATTTGAAAGCTTTATGTGTAATTATTTTGTGCAGTAGAGGTGAAATTAAAGTTCAAATGTAATCAAGTGGTTTATACTTCTTAATTTTTTGTTATACTATTTTTTGTATTTTAAATTTTTAATTTTTATTACAAAGAGCTAGCCATAAAAATGAAATATTATTATTCAATAAAATGATTTTTAACAAAGATGACAGAACAAAAGTTATATATGTTAATACATATATCATTTATATGCATAACTATATTTTTTCGCACAATAGATCTTCATAACATATATATTAGCCCTCTTATTTCTAGTTAATGTGTTTAGGAAAAGGTGACATTAGACACAGGCTAATTAATTATTCAACATTTGGTTCTATTCTATTTGCTAAGCAAACCAGTGTAGAGCACCATAAAGCAAGTGACTAGAAAGTGTTTGTAAAACATATTATACCCATAGCTAGGTATTTAAGTAAATGTGATACAGGAGATACACTCTAGATGCAATAGAAAAAATATACAGTACACACCATAAGGTGTGTCACATTACCCATACCTACATTTTGATCTATACTATCCTATCTCTGCATTTTGGTGAAAAATCGGTATCAAACTTGACTGCCAATACTTACGGGTTACTTTCCCTCTGTCAATCAAGGAAAATAAATTTCTCCAGAAGACATTTGTTAATGTAAATACCTATGCTCTGCTGCTAATATTAGAAAACATGAATATGATCTGCTTCTATTGACTTCCCAAGAAGCTTTTATGACATTCAGTTTTGCAACTCACTCGAGTAAAACTTATGTAGAACAAATTCTAGGTACCTCTTTACGAAAGGCAGGAAACTTGCATCTATGGCTCATAAGGCAATATGCTACAAAACAGACCATGTAATTGGTAAACAGACAGCAGAGCTACTTTGATTTCTCTGGAACTGTATTTTTTACCATTCATTTTTCATCTCTGTGTTTTTATATTTTGCAGAACAGGCATAAAATAAAATCAAACTGACCTAGAGACTTGAATTTTCCATGCAAGGAAAAGTAAAATACAGAAGTAAAAGAAGAAATGGCAAATGGATCAAAATGCTTATTTAGTTAGTATAGTTTGTGTTAGGTGATTTAATTTATAACTTATTTCCTCATTAAAGTGTTTTCTTCTTTTTCTATCAAATGATAACCTTTCATAAAGCATATTACATGCTTTTTCATAGCATCATTGCAAATTTGAGGTACTTCTCAGCTGAGCATGACCACTGACAAATTCCTAGAGATTTCTTATATTGGAGTCTACATGTGATAATGATGGGACAACATGAAAGAGAAGGCTTGTAAGACATGACGGACAAGCACTATTAGGGGAAGATATATAGCTTAAATGTCTTGATGATGTGTGAAGGTCATATATGAAACAAATTTACCTAAAACACATAGGTAACATAGAATCATAGAATGTTAAGGGGTTTGAATTGGCCTTAAAGATCATTTAGTCCCAGCATCCCATCTCAGAGCCCCATCCAACCTTGTCTTGGACACCGCCAGGGATGAGGCATCCACAACTTCCCTGGGCAACTTGTTCCAGTGCCTCACCACCCTCACAGTAAATTTCTTCCTAATATCCAACCTAGATTTCCCCTCTTTCAGTTTGTACCCGTTAGTCCTTGTCCTATCACTACAGTTCCTTGTGAAGTGTCCCCCTCCAGCTTCCCTGTGGGCCCTGTCAGATACTGTGAGGTTGATGTGAAGTCTCCCCATAGGCTCCAGGATGAACGGCCTCAGTTTTCTCAGCCTGTCTTTCCAGTCCTCTTATCAATTTCCTGGCCTCCTCTGGACTCACTCCAAGAGTTCCATGTCCTCCTTATGTTGGGGACACCAGAGCTGGAGGCAGCACTCCAGGCGGGTTCTCATGAGAGCAGAGCAGAGGGGCAGAATCTCCTCCCTTGACCTGCTGGTCAGACCTCTTTTGATGCAGCCCAGGATGTTAAGACCTCCCCCACTGCTCTCTCTTCTCCCTATCTCTCTCCCCACTTCAATGTACTGTTAAACAAAAATCTGTGCTACTGACTTCAGCATACAGTCTCACTTGCACCTTAACTGCAGCAGAGATGTCTCTCTAATAATTTTAATAATATTAACACCATCAAATCCATGTCTCTTCGATTTGGAGACAAGGAGGTTGTGCAGGACAGTGTCAAACATGTCTGCAATTGTTTTGTCACATATATGTACAAACTGATTTTTTAATTGGCAATTCATGTTTCTCCAATTCTCATAATTTAATGTATGCTGAATTCTTATCTTTGTAGATAAATTCTGTTTTTTAGGAGAGCAAAATTACTACAGCACAGAATACCCCACAGTGATAACATTTTTCAATATGAAGTAACACTACCCCTATTTTATAAGAACTAAGACTAAGAAGATAAGAGCCAAATCCGCAACAGTTCTTAGGCCCATAAAAATTTTGGAACTTTAATTCAGATATAAATCTCCACTTCCACACAACTCCAGCTCTCTAAAGAACAGATGAACTCTAGTACCTTAGTGTTTACCTGGAGGTTTACCATGTGTTTAAAGTTGTGTCTGTGACCACTATCTATTTCACCTCAACAGGTTTTGATGTCTAGCTCCTATGACCAGAAACTATAAACTAGGCTCTGGATGAATGTTTGTAAACAACAGAGTCTCGGAGGTCTGAACTCATTTGCCAAGACATATCAGCTATCATTTTTGAGATCACTACAGTTGCAACCTAATTTAAGACACTTCACTGTGTGAAGGCCATGTGTACAGACCCTCAGACACAGCTAACCACTCAGCAGGTAGGTCTCTTTCAGTCTCCCTCATTCTCTTCCACTACAATACCTGAAGAATTGTAACAAGAAAGTACAATCAATCTGTTTTAAAATGAGACCACAAGAATTGAAATCTCTTTGAATACAGCAAATGACTACCAATAGCTATTTATCTGTATATCATTAAATACTTCTAAAACACCTGAAAATAAAGTGAGTGGTAGACTGGACTAGCAGTCTAGTCTTATTTTGTAAAAAGCATGTTATATTTCCACCTCCATTTAGACTTTTTACTTGATTACCTCCTTCAGAACAAATTGTAACCAGCTATTGGATTATATCTATATGGTTGAGTGCTTGGCTTTTAATAAAGGAAAAATGAACTTTGAGAGTCTCCTGCTTAAGTGAAAGCTTAAAGGATGCTTGTGTTCTCACACTCTGTTTCGTCTCAACTGGTGAAACATCAATAGATGAGTTACAAGACGAAGAAAAGTCTCTTCACAAAGCCTTGACCTAACATTCGGAGACATAAGTTTTGTTGACAGAAGGCAGAGTACACGATGTTTATTTTTTCCACACTGTGCCAGAAAGGAAGTCATTGATGTGGGTATGCCTCCCCACAACACATTTCTTTATGAAAAGAAGTTTCTGTATTCTTAACATGATCTGTCATGTTTCCAAAAGCAGCTGTTTGACAGAATGCTAAATAAGAGCAGAGCTCTGCAAAAAAAACCCGTAATATATTGTGCAAGCTTAGGAAGATTCAGTATTAATCCTGAACCGCTAGCGGGGCTCTTCATATGTGCGAGGATCTGTACCAAAGAACACCATACACTCATGGATGTTGCTAAAAGGCTGCACTTGAACAGATGGTCCAGACTATGTTAAAACTCAGTAGGTCTGGAAGGTATGTTAATATACCATATCACTGGTATATTAACAACATTGATGCCATAGGTTGGATAATTTTCCTATCAGTTTTTCACTAAATATCAGTAAAGGCTGCAGCTGAAATTCCTGCAGGCATAGCTATCAATATTGGATGAACTCAGTCAAAGCTGATTTTTGCTGTGGAGTATACTGTATGTTATCATTGTGAGAGGGCTTTATATCCCTTGCTGTTCAGGGGTGGGAGAGTTCTTCCTGGCATGGCATACCCACCTGCTTGAACTGCTACACATCTTCCCACACAGACCTGAAATCAGCTGTATTCATGCAACAGTTGTAGAAAGAATATGATGGACTAGTATATGAAAGAAAAATCATCAAATCATCTAAAGAGCAATAGACTTCTGCTGGGCCTAAATCTGTTCTTTTGTGAGTAAACTCCCATGAGATTCATGAAGAAACATGAATATTCTTGGATTCTTGATTAGATTTAAAAATGCATGATGGTTATACTCCATCTAAAATATCCATGTCACTAAAATATCCCATGGGTCCCAAATATTTAATAAAGTCACCTCAGGACTGTGGCTTTGTACTGCAGAGCAATCTTTTTTAAGTGGAGACTAGAACTTATCTTCTAAAGAATTGTAATATCGTGGTCTTTCAAAACACAAACTGGCATTGCTGAAATATTTATCAGATCTCAAAAATATTAAAAGTCAAAAGCTGCCCAGCACTCATCCATACCTAGAGATTCCTAACCTGAGTCATCTTTGGTACTTTGAATGGTGTGTGGCTATAAGTAAATACCAATTTGAATGTAGCAGCAGTGATTTATGTTTTCTTATATGGATTCTTATTATTTATTTAAACACATCTTAGGATCCTGGACTAGTACTGAAACTGTTTTAGTTGTATTGATTGTCCTCACAGCACTGAGTACTTCTTATCTATCAAACTCTTCTGTTCTGTAATTAGCCACTCATGGTGAGAAATGACGCACTTCAATTTAATTAGCTTGAAAAACATCCACATTAATCTGCTGATATTTTTTCATGCAGGATGCCCACACAGTCTCAGAGATGTTACAGAGATATGTTTTTACCTTTTGTTTGTTTCTTTGTTTACTGTATCACAAGACTGGAACAGAATCACAACTGCTAAAAGGTATTATTCCCTACAAAAGGATTGTGTTTAATTACTTTAAAGTCTTTCTGATGTAAGGAATCCATATCAATTATTTAATTAGCATCCTGCTATAATTACTTGAATGCTCACAGATTAATTAAAAGCTTCTTACCTTTTGTTAGTTCAGTAATTTCAAAGGAGCATTCTGAGAAAAAGCAGTATTTACATAGTAAAGGCAATCCTATCCTCGCTTCAAAATCCATGTTGGTAACACAGTAGCCTGTCCCAGACATTGCACTGCCCTTCTGTGTAGCACAGTGTACAGCTTTCTGGCACTCTGAATTGACAGGTTCTCCTTTATGAAACCAGTATTCACAGCAAATTCTCTTGGCATTCAGGCAGACATTCTCTGCTCTTCCATGTCTATGCCATAATAATTATTCCCACTGAAGAACAGAGAGGACTCTAGCAATGGCAACTTTTTAAGGTACATTAACATTTCAAACTCTCCGCTTTTCTGTATGCATCTGAATGCAGGTGGTTTTCGGCATCTAATACACCAAACTTAAAAGCCAACCAGGAGCAATTTGCAGCAATTCTGCAGCAAAACATCTCCTACTTTTCTGCACATCGAGTTGATCTGCTTAACTCTTTGATCCTGCATCATGCAATCTTTAAAACTGCAGATAGTGAACCAGCCATGTCACTGAACACAAAAATTAGAGAAAATCGGGATTTTGCATTAGAAGGACTTGCACAAAACTGTACATAAAACCTCTTTCCATTACTTTCACCATCTGCATCAGTAAGGGAAGAATTCATACTTAACCATTTCCAAATTTATTGTAATTTTATATTTTTTCATGAGTTTCCTGGGAAAGAGTACATAGGATTTGCCAAATTTCCTAGGCTTTGTGCTATTGTAGTCCAGAAACAACGAGAGCTGGCTTGTTGCCTAGTTGCCAAATAAAACTTTTCCTTTGAGTTTAGTGGTACTGACACTTAAAAAAGATTTGGCCAGTGGTTTTTAGTTTTATTTTGGAAAGAAATAAACTGTTAATACAAAATTTTAAGTGACCATTTTCATAAATGTTGTTTAATCACCGCTTCTGAGAAAGGTCCAGGGTAAGGCAAACTACAGAGCAACATTTTTAATAAAAGTGAATTGGCTGATTGAAACCAGAGGCTTGATACCATAGAATGTTTCATTTGAGTTCCTATGGAACCAGTGAAAGGAGAGGGCATCCACATTTCTTGAGCACTGCAAAACAGTTGGACAAAACAACAATCTATGTAACAAAAGAGTGTGCCTCCTAAGATGGGAATTTTGTCATGTTTGGGATAAAGTCTTTATGATAGGCTCCAGCTAAGGAATTGTATTCTACAGGTATGAGCTTTTGTAACCATCCTGAACCTGATCTTAGCCCAGCTTTTTACTCAAGTCTCATCCCTACCTCAAACTGCTCTAATGTCTAGGGAGAACTGCACTCTCAATAATTTCCTCCTATTGGTTCTTATTTGGTATAAATTTCATTGTACAAATTGAGTGTCTCAGTTTCTCCTAAAGAGAAAGAAATAATTAGGCTATCATTTTTGCTTGGGTTCCTTCAGTTAGAACTGGAACCCTTTGATACGAAGAAATATGCTGAATGCAGTTGGTCAAACACCACACAGCAGCCAATACACTAAAATAGCAGCAGAACAAATTGCCTTTCCCCTCCATGTTTCTTTTGTGTTTGACGAATATGAGAGGGTATTGTGACTGGAAAATAAATATCTCCTGTGAAACACAAAGGGATCCTTCTAGCATGTCAGTGCACCATTTCTACCTAAATCAATGTGAAGGAGGTATACGCAAGCTAGAAACATAGTGTTTATGCACAACGTAGCTTCTACAATGTGTGGTTAGGTAATTTGTTACAGCTTGACAGGAAAGAGTGGGTTTCTTTGTCTGTGTGTCAGTCTAGAACTGTTCTCCACTGTTCAGATACTGGACTCAAGTCAAATATTGTGAATGGTGATAAGCAGAGAAAAAAATCCTGAACTGAACTATACTGGTGGTTAGAGATGATAGTGTATCTGGGAGAAGAAACAGCTGCAAAAGCAGTATAGAGTTAACAAGAATGAGAGGCAGTTTTGGAAATTTATCACAAGGGTGCAACACTACTCAAAGTAAAAGGAGTTAAGAATAGGGTCAAAATGTCTGGTATTTTAATCTTTTGGGGGTGACAGAAATACCCCATTTCTATTTGAATAAATGATATTGTGAAAAATACTAAGTAAATTTTATCCTTCTAACATACTCATCCAGAGTCATCCTCATGTAACCTTGAAGTCCCTGTTGGTGTGCTGAACATGGATCACCATATCTGAGATTTTCACACTTAATAATCTATATCTTTAAGATATTTAGCTTTTTCCCCCAGTCATTCCATTGGGTTGGATTTTTTTCCTAACAATCATAAATTTCCAGGACACCTTTATTTCAGATTTCTGCTAATGTTACCCTTTCACCACAAAAGCTCCTCTTCCTCTTTTGTGGTTATCTTTGGACATATTTATGTGTATCTGTAACATGCCTCTCAATCTTTAATTTATAATACTATACAAACTGAGCCCTTTAAATCTCCTGTCATGAACAAGCTCTCCATTCACTTAATCTTTTTTGTAGTCCTTCTCAGGTAATGTTCCAGGCAGGAATCCATTTTTTGTGAATATTACCTGAACTGTATGTGGTACTCCAGATTTAAGCCTTATCAATACCCTTTTCAAAAACATTGACTTTACTTCATATCTTCCAGAAATACCTTTCCTGATTCATTCCACGGGTGCATTACAGCTTTTACAGTCTCATCACACTGACAATCAGAGATGAGTCTGAACTAGCTAGTCACTCAGGTTGCTCTCTGCAGACATAATTTCTAACTCATCAGGTTACAGCTGAAATGACTGTGATTAGATTGTCAGCTCATAATTTTGCACTGTTGCATTTTATGCCCTATCTGCTTATAGCACTCTACCTAATCACTTAGTTTCGAGACTAAATAACTCTCTGCTACTAGTTATAACAATTTTCAAGGTCTAATTCCACTGACCTGTAATACCTTCCCATGTGAAGGCTCATCCCTAAGTTTCAGATCTCTAAAAAATGCTTTTTTTGGTGAATATTATCTTTAAGTAAAATTTAGAGTAAGTAAAAAAACTTAAAAAATTAAATAAAACTGAGGGGTTTTTTTCTATTTCAGCATTTTATATGCTTCTTGAGAAAGCGGATTTCTCGTGTTTTGGCAAGTCCTTTTGTCTTGGACTGACTTTATGGTGTGTATCCCCTATCACCACCCTATGCCCAGAAGATGAATCCTGTGCCTTTAAGCCCGGGTGCGAAAGAAAAACTGAGCGAACTTTTCAAAACAATTGCTCAAGGACACACA
>VZRO01002485.1:0-32138 GCA_013397915.1 Daphoenositta chrysoptera
AAAAAAATCTTATTAATTAGTCTTTCATTATTTAATTTTAATTTAATTGGGTTTTTCAAAATTAGTTCCTCTAGTTCCTCTTTGATTTTTTTGATTCTGCCCCTTCTGGAGAGCAGTGGAGAGCATATGACGAGAGCACATGGACTCATCAGAGGTCACAGAGGAAAATATTCCAATCTACACTTTTTAGCTGCCCAGCAAAGTAAGTGAGTAAGAGCTGAATACTCTAAAGAGCTTTGCTTTGTCCAGAAGAGTTTAGGTCTTGAAAAACAACTTTATATGTTTTGTGTAAAAAAGTGAATGTAGATTGTAAATGCATGTGCAAATATTTCCACAGAAAAACTGCTTGGTAGAAAAGCTGTTTTCTTGTGGTGGTGAATGCAACTAATAATAATAGTTTGTTTTTTGAATAAAGCTGTTGATAAAGTAGTGCATTAAGAGATTCTAACCCTACCAGCTTTCTCTCAATCTTAATTTTTACTCTAATACTGATTCCTCCAGTGTCACAGTGAATAGAAACAGAATACATTCAGAGTCTGCCTTTTTTTCTATTCATTGCAAATGCTGATGCTTTCTATTTGAAGTAAAATTTCAGAGCAGTCTCTGCCATTTTCATTTTCATACTTAGCTTTTCACTGCTAAAGTACTGTGCAAATTTATGGTAAAATTTGTTAATGTTCCCAAAAGGAAATTTTTCACTTTAGGGAAGCAAAATATTCTTCATCTAGGGACTGACTGATTGATATCTCCTGGTGCTTTATTCACGAGCTGGAAAAGACAACACTTTTCCCTCCAAAGAATCCTTGTTTTCACTTTTGAAAGTAGTCATTAACTCGTAAAAAGAGCTGTCACTGATGAAGACAAGATGTCCTACAAATATTAGAGAAGTATTTGTAGGGTATCTTGCAGCAGAATATCACAAATGTTAAAGAAAAAACAAGACCTGAAATAGCAGATAAATAGTAGGAGACAGTTTCATTCAAGGTAGACTTTTCATGAGTGATGAGCTCACTTTTAGGCACAAGTCCTCACATGAAAGAAACTCCCTTTTATTGTAACAAAAAGTGGTAGCCTGTCTGCCCAGCCCATCTGAGGAAAAGGATTTACAGGGATCTTAGATTCCAACTGATACGGAGGTTCCCACATACCTTTGTACGGAGTAGGAAGATTTCATACAGCCTGTGCCATCTATCCTTGAGGAGTGATGACTATTCCAGGACAAGTCAGATTATCTCTATGAAAGTTAATTTGGGACAGTTCTCGTTTTGGAGATCCATGTCAACACAACTTGGAGACTGGGAGACAATAGAGAAGAAAATAAGCTGGTCCTGGAGGGAAAAAAACCAACCAAACAACAAAATAAAACATAAAACCAGTTCTGGCAGAAAAGCAGTCTGGGAATGATTCACAAGGAAAATAGAAACTGATTTTCTGCTAATTGATTCCATACGTATCCAGCTATGCTTTCATGCACATTGCTTGTGTGCAGCCTATATGAAACCAGCTTGGTTTTTTGGGCTGCTTTTGTATTGCATTCCTTATAGAAGCCCCAACTGAAGATAAAACTCTTTGTGGGATCTTAAAGGTTGACTTGGTATCACATTTTTGAACTGGGCAAAGGTTGAATAGTTCTGCAGAGGAGTAACCATTGAAACTGCAAGTAAACAAAGAAGGAAATGACATGGCCAGACTGCTTGGAACATTGCATCACCGTTTCCATTGTTTATGATTTTGTATCATGAAAAGGCATGGAACTCCTTCTGGGTATGAAATAATAATCTGTTACAACATGGTTTCTGCGGTGGTTTGACTTATCTGAGGAAATGAAATATAAGATAGTGCTGTGTACTTAATGGTGAGCTCCTGGTGATAGGGATGTAGCCTTTTTAGATCTCTGCTTTGTAATTCTATAATAAAATAAAACAATAAAAATAATAAAATCATGTGCTATTTTACATGTTTTCATAGTCCCATATATGTAAAAAATAGAATGGCATCATTTTCTTGTCTCCCTGTTTGCTATCTGAATACATAAACTATTCCAATACTGATATATTGCAAACTGTCTGGAAGAATAGGGAAACCATATTTACAACTGTTTCTGAAGCAACATAACTAATTTTTAAAGATAAACTTAGTGATTTATTATCTGCCCTGTCTACCTGTTATGTTCAGTGCACTTCCACACCATTAACTCATTTCTTGAAAAATCTATACAAGCTCCATGTTAAAATGAATTATAACCAGTCTGCCACCCAGAAAGCCATCCTGTAAACCTCTTCTGGTTTTATTTTCATTTTTAACATATTACAAAATAATAAAAAATAACAATAGTGTTTTTCTGTTAGATTAAGTGAAAAGAAAAATTAAGTTTAACCTATTATATTTTTTTTTAAATTGAAGAGAGCAATATTTTGCTGTTAAGCTAAGAAAAATGAGTTTCAAAATAAAATTATTTTGGTTTTTGTAAGTAAATTTAAAAACAGTGATAAATATGCAAAGTGAAAGAAATCTAACTAGGTTTGTCATGGATAGAAAACACCACTTTTTAGAATGTTTTATTAAGTATGTCCTTAATAGTGTGCTCTATCATAAACACAAACAGCTTGAAATTCTATTCATTTTTTAGAGAGGGAAACTTGGAATTTTCTCTGTTTCATCAAGAAAGTAATATACTAGGCAGTTTCAGAATCAATTCATCTCTGGTTACAATTTTGAAAACCTCTGTGCTGATCTCTATGAAGACCTTTGACCTGAAAGAAAAACCTAAACCAAACTAAACCAAATCAAACCAAAAAAGGCTCTATAAAGGGTATGGTAAAAAGAAAAAGAATGGAGGTTTTTTCAGGGGTTGTTTTTTTTTTTTTTTTTTTTCCCCTGGTTAAGCGTGGACACTGAAGAAGAGATGAAATTATAGGAATTCCTGGAACAGGTTGACAAGACTTCCCCTAGCACATAAACACCTACAGAATAAAATTCTGGGTATTTTACTAGGAAGTTACAGTGGAACTAAGAAATGTGAAAAAGAATGGATGAGAATAAAGAAGACTGGTTTATTTTTCCCAAAAAAGACAAAAATAGGGAATATGATAGAAATCCTTACAGTGAATAATATGAAGAAGGTAAAAACAGGTTTTACTTTTGTATTGTAAGAAATTGAAGTTACTTGGTAATGTCATATGGTTTAAAAAAAAAAATTAAAAATCAGTGCTTTTCTTTGTTTCTGTCATAGAAACTCGTTGCTATGGGCTCTTTGGAGTCCCAAAGTACAAACAGACACAAGGAAGGCTTAGGCAAGGCTACAAAAGACAAAAATGTTGATCAGTACAAAGCAGAACAATATGGATATAATCTCAGTCAAGGAATTTCTAATCAGGGATTAATGGAAGAGTATACCCTAGTAAATATGATACTTCATATGTTTTGGGGTTTTTATCTATTCAGCCATTTTTGTCTTCATTGGGATAAGGTTCCAGAATAGGAGACTAGTATGTAACAAAATTTTATTTGACTAAGAGTATAAGTTCTAAAATTCTTGTGTCTTCTACTATATTTTCTTGAGACGTGACCATACTTCATGAGTATGTGGGAAATTCCCTTAATATAAATCCACTGCTTATGAGAATAACAGCTGTCTATGTCCATGATTCATTCAAATCTTTTCTTTTAAACTAATAGTGTGTGCTTCAAATATCTAAGGATTCATTTATTCAATGAGAACTGAAATTCCTGGGCACTGTACAGACAGTAACTAAGCATGGAGGCAGAGTTTCTCTTCATTCTCTTCTCAGACTCTTGGCTGGCAATCAGTACATTCAGATCACTTGTAGCCATCCCACCAGAGAGGAAATTTTCTTACATCACTGGTTTCTTAGAGCAGATGCTAATAGTACTTTGTAGAGATTCTAAGAGATCTGTGGGGTATAAAGTAAACCCATATTGAAAGTGAAGAAAATCAAGAGCCTTTCCTAATGAAAAAAAAAGGTGGCCAGATCATTTTCTGAACAAAGAATTTGAAAAGCCTTTTTTCTGTGAAGAACAATCCTTGTCTGTGACTTCTTCAGCACTGAGGACATCCATTAATGAGTAAGAAAAAATAAGAGGACTTTGCTTATAGGGTGTGCTGGTGTTTCAACATTTTCTTGTAAACAGCTAGGCTATTCATGGCATCTATCATCTGGAAAAAGCTGTAACTGATATCTTCTGCTTTTTTCACCTTTTGAGAGAAAACGAATTTGCATATAGCGCTTTTGTAGAGGATGGATTTTGCATGTGTGTTTTCTTCCTCATTTTCTAAATTTTTCCGTCTGAAAAACTCATCTGCTGAAACTGCAGTTATGACAGACAGCAGAGAGACCTGCATATGCTCCTGTTGACCTTAAGTGTTAAAGATTCTGATTTCTTTTGCACACCAAACAGTTGTTTGTAAAGCCAAAATATGAGTAAAATGTAGCCAGGCCATCACCCGTTAGTTGTTGCTCAGGTTTGAGGGAAACATGCTCCCTCAAGAAGTACAGCAGAATAAACAGACAGAAGTCTGCTTCTGTATTTGTATGGGAATTTTAAACTATGCTAATTTTATACATAACAGTTGTGCCAGGCAGACTCTATTTACATTATTCCTGTAGTTAGCAAGACATTGATATTTGCTGGCAACGAGTGTTTCCAGAAGAAAACCTGCTATTGTGGTGCCTCATTCCAATGCATCAGTCATATGTTATTATGGTTTGGGAATATCAATTAAATACAAGAACTGAAATTATAACAAATTACAGATCTTTTTCATTACTTGAAGCTAGAAATTTGCAGAAGAGAAATATAGAACCAAACATGGTAAAAGGAGCTAATATATAACATTCAGAACTTACGAGCTTGAACGGTTACAATGTGGCTGTTCATGATGGTAAGCTAAGATCTTTCTGTCACATGAAAGAGAAATGGAGACACTGATTCTGCAAGTGTGATCCTTTCTAGTCCTAACAACGGGCTACATTAAAAGAAATCTGTAAAATTTATGCTACGATAATGTGATGAAGAGATGGTGTTTAGTCTTTATAATCAAGTCCTGGATTTGATTGCATTTAGCTCCCTGTGTTTGTCAGAGACATTCTTCTTCTGGTCTTTCATTGCACAAAGACTATTTTTTGCAAAGTCCCTGCTACTCTTATAAAAACTTAAGAAATGTATTAATTCATCAATGCAAATTAGGCTATATGCAAATGTGGTGTGATTGGATACAAACAGGAAAATGCCAAAGTTCAAAAGGAAGAAATACAAAGATCACATACTAGGAGGAAACTGTATCTGAAAGCTACAAAGAGATCCATCAAGGCACCAAATTTTAGTTGTGTACTTATATTAAGAATTGCTGGGAATTTAAATTTGTGGAGTGAGGCATTTTCAAAATTTTATTCAGATCTCAAGTTGAATGAGTCTGGGCACTAAACTCATCATTCAAAGCTTTTATTTTTATATGTGCACCAGGGACCCTTTACAGAAACATAGAATCTTAAAAGCCTGTTTTATCTGAAATAGTGCAAATCTGGAATTCTTCATAAAAAAGTGAAACTTCATATCCTTTTTCTCACTATTACAGGTATGGATATACCTTCTTCTCTAGCACAGAGGTCTAACTTTGATTCATGTACAGAAGGACAAGCATCTCTCTTAACATTTTCTTACCACATTGCTAATTGCATGTTTAGCTTGGATTAACCACAAATTTCACATTTTAAAGAAAATCTTCTTTCTCTTATTTATATTTCAATACAGTTGTTCAGATTCAATCAAGAACTAGGTTTTGATCCAGAGATAAGAAAATTATTGAAGTTTTTTTTTCCCTCAATGACTGCAACTCAGAATATTCCGTGATTTTGTGATTCTGTGACTGCATTTCTGAATGGTCTTTAAAAAGCTGGGCATAGAATCACTAAAGCTTCAGGAGAACCATACTGAAATACTCCTCACCATAAGGGTTGAAAAAATTTTGAGAGTTATTAGAATTATTCAGAGAAATCAGAAGCTGGGAAGACAATTGCTGGAACAATGACAGGAGGGCTGAGAATTGCCTACAGTATCCAGGCAGAGACTGGTAAAGGAAGGACAGCTTTCTCAAAGGCTATGAACCAGTTTATTCACTTAAAGCTGATTAGGTATGGAGTAGGTGGGGAGTAAAAAAAGTCTTAGGATGCAGAAAGAAGTCATCAGAGCTGAGCCATGAAGAATAACCAGAATATTATGACACAAAGGTAGGAAGAACCATGCAGAGATGAAATAGGTAGGTAGAGGTATCTTAGCACAGATGTGAAAAGATGTACCTTGGTGAATTATTCATAGGAAGAAAAAGGACTGCACAGCTTATCAGCCTTTGATACGGGGAAAATGATCCATAATCGGATCCATGGATAATGGAATACTTCATGAGGTGAGACTGTGTTTGGGCATAACATGTAAGTTATTTGTCTTGTAAGAAAATGCCCACTTTGAGTCATGTGACTATAGTATTGTACAAGTGTTCTACACAACAGTTGTTCTAAGTACACGATGTTTGCAAGACTTTGCTTTTAGTACTACAAAATATATTGTTCGTTTACTATTTGTTGTTAAAATGCAATATTGTCTCCGTTTCCTCATAGTGTTCCAATAATGTACAATAGTTTCCACAAGTCACTGAATAACAGTTCAAACAATTATTAGCAGGAAAATGGTCGGTTCAGCTAAGATGTAACCTTTTTAATATGAATTTCTAACATGGGAAATGGGAAGGCTACAGCTAAAAAATAAGAAAAAATTTGCATTCATTTTCTGAAAATTTAATGCAAGTACATTTATTGAGAAGAAATGATGGTATGCAAAACACCCTCCAGTTAGACTATGCAATAAAGAGTGCGAGAGAATATTATGCCTAACTTCATTTTGAAAATTTACTCTCATGATGAGCATAATGGAGACTTTCAACAGCTAAGAGTAATTTTTGTTTATGCATATTTTGTGCATTTCTATGATACTGCTTTTATTTATTTATGAATAATCTATGTTTTCTGGCAATATTGTTAAAATACAACCAAATAAAATTCTTTCTTAGCACTTATTCCAGTCTTTGGAAATAACCTGGCTATATTTTATGAAGTTGGGTAGTATTAAATTAATTGTAGTCCAGTAGATATATCATTTTATAAAAGTAACTGATGTAATTTTCTTTTCTTGCCACAGAGTGACTGAATATCCTGTAATACCACTAAACTGTCCTGTGTCTCATAACAGAAAATTAATTGTTTAGTAAGTTTATACTTATTTGTACTTAAACTATTCAACTGTGAAGTGACTCACAAAATTACTTCAATTTAACAGTCCTCCTGTCTGACATAGAAATATCAGTGGACAGACAAAGGGTGTAAGGTTAATCCACTTTCATATGTGAATGGGATTTCTCCCTTTATTCTCAGTAATACAGTTAAAAAAAACCTCACTTAATTTCAACAGCTATATTTAGATGTTGTAGTTGTAATATATTAATCAAATTGTTTGTAACCAAAATAACTTGCTTTAAATTCTGTGAGAGCACCTTAACAAAGGCCTCCTTTGATTTATCATAAACACATTTTTTTTCTACAACTACATTTAAAAAAATAAGTAAAATTATCTGCAATATATTGAGTAAATCCCCCTAGTTCTATCTTCTTATTGGGGGAAGACAGTCACTAAGGTGTCATTTCTGACTGTTTCTAAGGTGTGGTCTTATAAGGCATTTAGGAAAATATATGCATGAAAAAAGAATTTACTGAGAGTTTCTTAAACCACTGATGTGTTGTGCTGATCTCGGCTTTCTGCGGTTGCTTGCACTGACTCTACAGATTCTTTATGGCATCAGATGCAATTTGAAACATAGTTAGAATTAATAAGCATTGCAGGGATAGTTTCCATGTTCCTTGCAAATTGTCTACAGTCACCAAAGACTGGAATTTATTTTTTTTAGCTGGAATCAATTAATTCATGGTGCCATAAAAAAGCCAGTAATAAAATTCATCTTCGGAGCAGGTATGTTGCTTTGGGAAATATACAGTGTATGAAATCCTACCATTTCTTAGAGAATCTTGGTAAAAGCTCCAAGATACGTTGTTCATGAACCCTAAGGGGAATGCAATTAAAGGCTGAAATTCCTATAAAACAAGGCATTTCATGGGATGATGCAAGAAGTAGGAATAACTTTAGCCCTCCTTTGATTGGTCTGGAGCAGACTCGGTTGTTAAAGATCGATCTTAATACCTTTATCTCTTGCAAAATTTTTAAGTCATAATTTGCAAATACTGAGAAAAAAACAGTCGGGGTCTTGTGCTTTGATACTGTGTTACTAAAGCAAATCTTTTCTTGCATCCTTGGTTGCATTTCCTAGCACGTTTTAGTGGCATTTCCTCATTCTTTGTCACTATTTCCTGCCTGCCCCTTCCAATAAAAGATGGAGAGTCTCCTTAGCCCTCCTTTTGTTGCTAACGTATTTATAGAAACATTTTTTTTTGTTGTCTTTTAGGGCAGGAGACAGATTAAATTCTAGTATTATTAGCATAATACTTATGTTTTGCTGTCTACAGCCCATTTGTGTCCTGGCCGGAATTTTTAAATTTTCACGATTTGTCAAGTCATGATTTTTCTCATATTTGATGGTGTTGCTGTTCCATTAAAATTGAATGTTCTGAAAGAAGTCAGAACTGAAACTTAAATTAACAAAAAGTCTCTATGAACAAAAGCAAAGTATGCTCCTTTTTTTTTTACATGTGATTAACTTTGAAATAGTTGTGTTTATTTTACCTTAAGTACAAACAGAGTTTTTATGATTGGTAACACTGAGAAAGCTCAGGGACACTTACCTTAGCAAATATTCCATCTAGAGTCAGTTAGCATGCAGTTTGCAGGTGGATGTGCCCTCTTGCATTTGTGGTTGGGCTTTCTGAGCTAAGAAAAAATTTTCTATCAATGCAAGTAGACCAGTAAATAACAGTAGGCAGATCTTTTTATAACTAGGAAGCAAGGAAAAGTTTGCAGCATCTAGTCATAAGCTGTGAAAATCTTTGCTACAAGGATTCAGTAATTGACACCCATATTTTGCTCACAAAATAATTTTAATAGCATCGGGTAATTTCAGGTCTTATACAAAATGTATTTTATGCATGATCAGATAAAGATAATCAAATTTTGTTCTTCTGGGTATAGGCAGACCAGTGTAAGAGCTGAAAAATGTACATACCTCTCTCTCCTTTCATGATAGATGCCTTAGTGTCTATCACACTACTGGTGTCCCATTTTATTTTGATAAAATTAAGGGTGAGGGGGAGACCGAGGCATGGGTATTTCCCCCTTTCTGTATTAGGTATTGGCTTAAGATTGTGGAGGAATTATTTCAAGTACTAAATTAGTTGTCAAGATATTGTGGCATATATTGTGTTAGCACTGGAAAAAAAAAAAAAAGATGAAGTTATAAATAAAATTACAAATTTGATTAGGCAAAAGTTTAATAGAGTACAAATAAAACATAAAAGCATAGTTTCTGACATTTGATTCTATTTTAAATATTTTAACTACTTAAAAGTCATATTGCCTTACAACTATATTATCTTCCCTTATGAACAGGAAAAATGAGGGTCTGTCTTTTGCAATAATGGTAGGAAATCTGCCTTCTCCTCAGATTACCATATTCTAGCAGTACTTGGTGGAATGTTATCAATAAAAGGGAATTTAATGATCTCAATTCATCTGTGTTTTCTGTTCAAATTAATGCAGTGTTGGAGGAAGTAACCAACTTAAAATGTACCAACTCAAATCCCAGCCTGTTGTTTCTTCCTTTGAGCCCAAAGGTGTTATATGTTACTCCCCCGCTTCTTGCAGCTTCAGTGATGTGAAGAAATGTATTTTCATATAGAGAACACAGGATCCCAATTATGTCAGTCAGCTGAGGTAGTATAAAGCTTTGAGTCAGTTGCAAATAACAGATAATAACGTTAAAGTCAGTCTGCCTCATTACTTCATGAACATATGATGTGTTCCCATTCTTGTAATTACATTTCTTCCTATACAATATTCCCTAATACCTTTCAGTGGCACCTTCCTTTGACAAGATAAAACCTGAGTGGTCAGAGAATCCTAAAGTATCTTTAGACTTTTTGCATAGTACTGTAAAACTCTTCTACAGAAAGGAAAAAAAAAAAAAGAATGCTCCAGTTTCTGTAGGTCTTACTGCTCTAATTAGAAGGAAGTGCTCCAAGACTTCTGACGCTATTGCAATTAAGGTGCTGGACTTATACTGAGGAAAATTGAGTTCATTTCCAGCCTTTCAAATCACTCTTTCTAACCTTATCCTCAGATAGTCACTAATTTTTTATGTTTATATGGTAAAGAAAGATTGCTATTCCTAAATCTGAGATGATTCAAACTTTCATGTACTCATGCTGTTCAGACAACACTGTTGGAAGCTACAGAACATCATATCTGTTAAAAACAAAATTTATATGTTGTAGAGAAGTTTAAACACCCTTGGGTGGTGGGAGGGTGGTGCCTAAACTGAAACCAGTATTGCCTGCTGTTTGTAATCCCAACCCTCAAAATTTCTGGGCATGTTGAGCTGTCTTCAGAATTAAGCATTTATTACCTTGTTTTACCTCTTCCACATAACAGCCTATGTATCTGACCACAGCTACATGCTTTCCAAAACCCATAGTGAATTATAGCCTTTTTTCTCTTTGATATATGACACTTAGAGTTGAAACATCACTGCAGCTGCACTGAGTTTATGCATGGGGGGTGAAGAAAATGAAGATTTTTTTTATTACTATGGAAATATATGATATGGTAAAAAGTTCACAAGACAGTGCTGTGTAAATATTCAGTTTGACAGTACTTTTTTTTAACTTTATCAATGCTTGAACATGCTTTCCTTAAATACACAGTGGTATATAAAGACTCTTCCAAAACTGCTTAGGATCTCAGTGTCTCTGCTAAAGCAGCATTTAAAGAGAGATGGTAGCCACAGCCAGTTGATGGCTAAATGCCAGTTTGAAAATTTTATTTTGAAAATGCACTTCACAGTTCATTTCATAACCATGTACAGACATGTCTCTTGCCTCTAGAGTCAAAAAAATTTCTAGGCTAAGAAAAAGGGAACTATTCTTTTAAAGGGAAATTAAAACCTTTTTTATTTTTCAATATTTTTTTCTCTTATTGGTGCAAACATCTCTACAGATAAATTTTAAAACACCTTTATTACATACAGGTCTACATTACATAATATATAGACTACAATCACTGTAACTCCCTTTATTTAGAATGCCTTTTTTTTTCCCTTGTCGCTTTCTCTCCCTTTTGCTCTTTGTTCTGCTTTCATTTTCTTCTTCTTTCTTTGCTGAATATGCCTACTGTTCGTAATGTTGTCTATACATATGGTTTTAAAAAACAGGTCAAATGCAGCCAAAAGTCTAAACACTTACCAAGGACTTGCTATAAGACAAGTGCTACATATATTCCAAACCATAATGTTCAAACATTTTAACATACAGTTAAAATTAAATGAAATTGACGTTGAATTCCAAGTATTGTAGGAATGCTCTTTTCTATATCTGTCTTTTTCTGAAAGTATCAAGAGATGGATCACACCCAGCAAAACCCAGATCTGTTTAGATTTCATCTTAAAATTACACTAGCTCCGAGTTTCAAAGGCACAGCTGTATTTCTACAGCAGTCAATGAATGCATGAAGCGAGGAGAAAGAACCAGGATCTCTGTGTCTGTCACTAGAATTTCCTGTAGAAGATGGGGGGAGAAGCAGAGCACTGACTTTACTTCTTTGTGCTGAAATTAAATAAATAAATAAATATAGAGAAAATAAGATGGACCGAAAGTAAGAGTGAAAGTGAGCACTCAAGAGTGAAGCTGAAACTATTCCTTTTTTGCCCTCTCTAACCTTGGTTCAGCTCTGTAGGAGCATTTCAGCTTGTACAGCCTGTGCCCAGGCTGCCAGCCCCAGCTCAGTTCAATGCTTCCATCTGCTAGCAGTCCGTGGGCTTTCCACATCTCTATATGTGGTACTTTTCAGCTGAGTTCTGCTACAGTGCAGCCTGCTTTTATTCTCTTTTGTGCACTGACTGAGGAGGAAAAGGAGTCAGTTTAATTTATTTATTTATTTTGATTAAAAGGCAGTAGAATTAAAAATGAGGCAAAAAGAAACCCTACAGCTTTGATTCCTATTATTAAGTGGAAATCAGCTGTGTCCTGCTCTCTATCTAGTCCCTTTATTAAGGTCAAATCAACATCTGCATCCAAGTCCTTCTGAACTTGTCTCGGAAGGTTAGACTCCTCTCTAATAAAACCAGCTTTTTTTTTGTTTGCTTTTTTAATACACAGAAGTGAAAATATAATCTCCTTGAATAGAAAATACCATGCTTGACAGAACTTTTTTTTATGGTACAGAACAGGCTGCTGCGACTACTAAAGAAATCCAGTTTCATGTGCTGTAAGTACAGCCAAGAGAGATCCTGAAATAGGATATGCTCAATAGGGCAGTCCCACTGCACTGAATTTCTGTTGTGCCACAGTGTGTATTGTCAAAAGGCTTAGTGGTTTCCTTTGAAAATATAGTAAGCCCTGCATGGGTTTCATCACTCTCATTCCTTTACAAAAATACCAAAAAAACCCACCCAACTCCTCCTTTCTTCTGCCATCACAGAAGGCAGGGAAAGGGAAAGAAGATGCCCCTGTTATTTTCATGCACTGCAGAGTTTATTAAGGAAAGAACCAATTCCTGCCACCATGGCACCTTTAAAATCTTAATAAATTACAGCAATAATTTTCTGTTAGCCATGCTACTGATCCCATTTGGATTTAAAGTTATGGCTCGTTATGTTTAGCATCTGCTTTATGCACACTGTTTTCTCATTATGAATAAATCAATAAATCAATTAGGGGCAGTGAGCTTTGCAAAGGCTTGCAGTAGAATAATTGAAGATTATGTTAGTTAACCCATGATGCATCAAGTAACCATTTTCCTACTACAGTCCTATCCAGAAAAGAGAGAATACTGATAATGTCAGGATGTGAAAAATAAGGTATCCCACACAACAGGGCAGGAGTTTGGCATTCCTCTGAATTAGACTTTGAGGTTACCTGCAGGCTTAAAGCAAATATGTTTAGGGACAGGGATCCTGAGGCAGGTAACTGTTCTAAGTCGATGCTGCTTTCACCACAAATGGATAAGAAAGTATGGGAAGAAGATGACCTTCCCCATCCTTACAGAGGACTGATTCCCCCTTCATTGCTGTCAGATTCTCAGAATTATTCTGGCTTCTATAGATGCCTATGTGATGGGAGAAAACTTGAGTAAAAATAAGAAGAATTTTTGTACATGTCACACTTCCAGGGATGCAAAATTCTCCCCAAATTACAGTTTGTGGGTTGTTTCTCCCTCCTTACCTCCTACCTCACAGAGAACATTTGGGTTTTTTTCCCTAAAACCCATTTACAATATCAAAGAAACACACTTTGAGTTTCAGGGACATTTTTAATGTTCATAAAACGAAATTATGTTTGAAATCCATTTTAAAAAATACCATAAACAGTCCATTAAAAACCCTTATAGTTGAAACTGAACAGTCCCCTGACAGTTTTCTGTACTGTCGCCATCAGTTCTTCCCTCTGCTCAGGTGACATTGTGTTTCCTTGGAATCAAGATCAAAGCAGCTTCTGACCTCGGGTGGTTCTTGTGTTGTGAATTATGGAAACAACTACAGCTGCCTTGGAGACTTCCACATTGCCTGGAGTTTCAGCTGTAAATTTAGCAGAATAGCAGGAACTTGAGAGTCAAGGAAAGAAGAGTACTTATGGGAAGAAGGGAGGCTGGTGAATTTGTAAATTTTCTAGAATGAACTAATATATGTAATAACTCATGAAAGTTTATCCTAGAGCTAATTTTTCTAGGTTTTTCTTTATATAAAATAAAATATATTATGCTGTTCTTCACAGAAGGAGCAAGAGAGTGAGTTGTCTAATTTCCTTCTGTTCTTCCTGTTCTGTCCTTCATGTATAAACCAGTAAATAATTCTTTTGATGTTGGTTTTTGCTTGTCTAGAAATGTTCTTCCTACAATTTCCTGAAGCTGATAGTTGCTTCTCAACTCCTAATCTAATAAATTGTATGCTTCTACCTTAGAATAATAAGGAAAAAACAGCCCACAAACAAATAACCCCCCAAAACAAAATAAACCAAAAAACCCAGCCCCAAATCTCAAAATATTATTTCATTTGGAAATACTTTCTCTTTATAGTATTACTTAGGTGGTGAGCCACTGGGACAGAATGCCTGGAGAAATTGTGAATGCCCCAGCCTTGGAAGTGTTGAAGGTTGGATGGGGCTTTCAGTAACCTGGTCTAGTGGAAGGTGTCCCTGTCCATGGCAGTGGGGTTGGAACAAGATGGTCTTTAAGTCCCTTCCAACCTAAACTATTCTGTGATTATCTACAAGAATTTGGCTTTTTTTTTTTTTTTTTTTTTTTTCAAACAAAAGCAAAAGTAAATAATTGAAGACAAAGGAAACTTTGCCCATGACATCTGGTTTTGCTAGAATTTTGATTTTTTATCAATGACAATCTGCCACTTCAAAATATGGTAATAATTTGCATATTCTTTTGAGGCCAACCTTTCTCTTCCACAAAATATGAAAACATTCTCCAGATCAATAGCTTCCCTGAAAGGTTCATTTATTGTCATAAATATTTTGTGTAAGTATGAAAGCCTGCATCTGTAATATCACTACATTTTTATGTTTATTTAGCTTTCTGTCTTTTAGTGTTAACTTTTATTCAGGACTTATTTTGGCCATGTAATAAAAAATTGAGCAGAACTGGATATTCATCTGTTCTGTCCTTCTGCTCATACACCTTAAGAATTTGGCTCCAGTTCCTCAGAGTGTCTTTGTGAAAAAAGAAAAAAAAATCTTTACATATTTTTGCAGAATTTATGTACTTTAAAAAAAATTATTCATAATGGTAATTAAGGTACAGTTTCCTCAAGGCTTTGAAGATTTGCTCAGGGCCTGGACTAAAAGGTTCATTTGTAGATTTCTTCAATCAATCAAGAACAAAATCTCTTGCAGGTAAATCTCTGAAGATACGTGGTTTTTTTCTAAAAGAAGTTGTACACCATCGTCTGTTGTGCTCTGGCAATTAAAGCTTTAGTAACCCAACTCAAATAAAACAAATAAAGAACCAGAAGAGAAGTAAGACAAGTTTTGCATTAGAATGGTCTTTGGAAATAGGTGGCTAATGTGTGGCCCCAAATTTAGCTGCTTTGGGATGCTTTTGCTCCCAAAGCTTGGATGGCTGTGTCCAAGAGTTCCTGCTGGGATTTGTCTCTAATATATCTTTGATAGAATTAGGCTAATATTCAAATACATTTCCTGCCAGTACTAGTTCAAATTTTAAGCAGTATAAAACCTAGCCATTCCTTAATCCCAGACATTTGCTTCTCATTGCAACTCAAATAGTTGCAGCTTCTTAGAAAATCAAAGCAGAATTTAATTATAAAATTGGAAATTTTTTTACATATTTTTGAAAACAAACAAACAAAATCAAAACCAAACCCCAAGCCAAAAATTTCTGACTTTTGATTGAATGATGTGCATTTGTGCTCCTGAAAGGTCACTTTTTGTGCAATATTTTTCTAAAAATTAGGAAACTCCCACAAGTGTCTGGGATTCAAAGCTTTCTCTTTGGAGGGTGAAAAATTTTGTTGTCTGTGCATCTATACTAGCAAATCTATTTCTTTTTATCTCTTCATATTAAGACTTTCCATTCAGTCTGGTGGGATCAAACCCCCATCCAGATTTAGGCTGTCATGGTGCAGCAGAGCTCTGTAGCAGTTGACCATGAGACTTACAAAAAGAGAATCTGGTGTGTATATATATATGTATGTATATATATATAAAACCAATTTTCAGTGAAGATAAACAAAGGTGTCAGGACTACAGAGACAATTAGGAATCTAAGATACAAGAAGTGCAACTCTGTCAAGGCTTACAGTGACATGTCAAAATTGAAGTAACCAAATTTTTAAATCTTTTAGCTTTTTGGTTAGCACAAAGATGCTTTCAAAGGACAGAACCAATCTGATCAACTCCTGAATATTGCTCTTTAGAGAAAGATAACAAAGAATTTGTTCAAGCCAACATTGTTTTAAGTGAACTCTGTCCTGCTCTCAACATATTGTGGCTAAAACCACAGACAAATGGACACAGTCTTTTGAAAATAACAAATCCAGCCATCTAATCTTGAAATAACTGTTTATTTTCTTGAAATGCAGCATCTTGGGAAAGAAGTGCTTATTAGGCAGGTGAGCATAAATTTAAAAAACATATAAGGCTCTCTCATATGATGTTCTGTTCTCTTGGCCTTCTTCAGCCTTATCTCACTTTTAATAGTTGAGGGTATTCAATTTTCTGAAAGAGAATGCCTGGCATCATCTCACCTATTTTCTAGTTTTATTTTTTATCAGATAATTGAGAAATAGAACAAACAATCCATGATGTGTCAAAAAAAAACGCTCATGAGTTTGTTTTGCAAATCAATTTGCACAAGAAATTTTGCATGAGTTAATTAGAGAGAACTTGTGTAAATTTTGACACTAAGAGATAGAATGTTACTGAATTCGTTGCATGAAAATCATCTAATTGTCATACTAAGGTTATTTCACATTTTAATTTGTCTGTGTCACAGTTAGAGGTGGAAATCTGCAGCAAAATCTTTCTTATTATTTTTTAAAATTATTATTCATCTTCATGGATTGCTTTGATTCACTCTCTTCTGCCTGTAAAAATGTGACAGCCATATTTTTATCTGATTGTGGCTACAAAATCAAAGAAATTATATATCTCTCTGAGCAGTCCTAAGTAGCATGAGAAAAATGTTATGTTTAAAATAATAATAATTGGCCTGTCTTTATTTACCAATATATCTGATATGGGTTATGACTTTCTTCACTTCTGTAGTCTGAGTGATACCCATGAAATATTAATCAGTAGCTCTGAGTACTGATGAATCTTTCCCTTAGGATATTTTCATTCATTTCTTCACGCTGTCTTCATGCAGACACGAATCAGTGTTTGTTTAGAAAAGAAAGACACTACAGGAACCAACACTTCCAATTGTTGAGACACACACATTCCAGATTAGTCCATGCACTTTTTACAGTAATGGCTATTAAAGTTTGGAATATATACAAAGAGAAGTAGTGGATTCAGCACCTTTTCAGGTCTTTTTAAGCCTTTTTAAGGTCTTTTTAACCTTTTCTAAAAGTTTCAGTAGCAGGAACAGTTAAATGGAAACATATTGGTCTGTGTACTAGAAAAGTCCGCAGCAGGTGATTCAGGAATTTCTTCCAGCTTTTTTTGGCAGAAAAATTGTCCAGTGCTTTATCACATGAAGTTTTCATTGCCCCATTTGATAGCCTAAATGGAAGTGTTGGTGAAATTCTGGCAACACTCTAGTGTTCCTGAAGCTGAAGTTATCATATTCCTGGAATAACAATTGTTAAAGATTTGCTATATTGCTACTTAAAATCCTACTGCTATTCAAAATTCACTTTTGTTCCCTACATCACCAGCTCAGGAGGAATTAGAAATTCCCAAGGAAAATAAGTCTAAAAACTTGCTGACCTTGTAGTCACTAAAATTTTAATAAATAGCATGACTAGAACTTAATTTCCTCCTAGAATTGTTATATATATTATTTATTTCTAAATAAATTAAGCCCAAAGTTTGTAAGAGACAAAACATTTAAAGCATCAATATTTGATGTGAAACAGGACATAGACTAATAAGTTCTGACCCTTTTTGAACAGCAATGCCCATAGGCCTCTTGGTTATGTCTGGAAATTTCAATATCCATTGCCACCTGAGGATCTGGTAATGTTGGCTGAAACTGAATGAAAACAGGACCATTATAATATTATATGCATAACCATATTAATATATTTATTAAGTAAATGTAGTTTTTAGAAATATTCTTGCAAGAATATTTCCTAGATTTTTTTGCTCATTTGTTTTCTCTTTTCTTTTGTACAGTGTCTTACAGCATAATCTAAATTCAAGATATTCAGTATCTATTTCTTTCCCTTTTCAAGATTTCATTACCTCACTTTTTGGAATTGCTTGGCTCCAGTCAGCCAAGCAGAGGAGGGTCTTCTCTCCATTACTTTCATTACTTGGAATCTTAAAACAATCTACATAGAATTCTCAAAAATCATAATATTTCTTGGATTTCTAAAGTAATTCCAAATGTTTAAAACCCTCCTGACCCATTTCTCCTCCTCCTTAGGCACCGTTTAGCCGTCAGGTTATTTACAGCACATCTCCTGACAGGAGCTCAGAAGCAGTTGTCTGGCATGAACCATTGGGAGACTCTGGAGAAGCTTCAGAGATTGGGTCTGTAATAACTCCTCTGGTTTGGTGACAGCAAATTCGGCTCCAGCACTGAGCATCCCGGCCAGGCTGTGACTGCCCCCGTGGCTGTGCAGCCGCCTCCTCCCGAGGGATGGGGAACAGTGGCTGCACAAACACTCCGGTGTGACACGCAGGGGGACAGAATGGTCACTTGGCAGCACCGCACACGGAAGGAACAGGCCAGCAGACACCTTCAGACTGACACCTGCTCAGGAGAACCTGGCCCCCAGCACCAAAAGGTACATCAGTGTCAGTGCTGCTCTCTGAATCACTGAACTCCCCTCTCCTGCTCTCTGGGAAACCAGAAAATAGTGTTTTGCTCTGGCTTTGGCTCAGCTCAGCCAAAGGAAATTCTCCTTTAAATCAAAGCCACAAGGTGCCAGTAATTGGCTGCAGAAATAATGAAATAAAATTCGTTGCCTCTATTGAAAACATAACAATCAAGAAAGCGAAGTTGATTTTAAAAATACTAAAAAAGAAAACAAAAAAAGGAAAGAAAAGAAAGGCACAACATTTTTTTCCAGCTATTTCAACAAGACATTGAATTCAATTTTCTCAATCACTGGATAGTAAAAGTGATGCAGAATTATAACCAAGAATTTATTATTAGTATAACTGAAATCTTAAAATTTTAACAATTAACAATTTTAACAATTAACAAGTTTCAAATTCGGCATTATCTTTCCCTAGAAATTACCACTGAATGAGATAGAGCCTGTTTACAGATATATGAAAAGTAAATAGTTCTTTCCACGTGTGCATAATTTTCTATTTATTTTCATGGTCATTTTTGATGGAAAGTGACGGTTACATTTCTATGCCTGCCCACCTCACATGTTTCATAATGCTTTAGCTGACATTCTGTGTAAACCTGTTTATTGTACAACCCTCAGCTCAGCCACTGATGCACGTTGTGCAAGCTCACTGAGAAGTAAGGCACATTAAAGCAAGGGAGCTGCCACACTCTCTATTTGCAATACGCTTCTTTTTTCTTGCGCTGATGCTGTTAAGAAAAATTATTCCAACATCTAACTCTATTATTGGTCAGACTAATTTCCAATATTAATAAATATTAATTTTCCCTGAAATGAGAATGGAGTGAAAAATGGTAGTAAAACTGTTTATAATAAACAAAACAAAAATTATGTGAAATCTCTTCCTGTTTTCATATACTAATTTGGCCTCTGGTTGACAAAAATTTTAAAAGTACATGGCAACTGCTTAAGTTTAGCAGATGTGATATACACAGACACTGTTACTGAGCCTTAGGCTTGATAAGCTCAAAATGCTCTTTTATTTTCCTTAAGATCACCTTTATTCATTTCTTAATTTCTTTTAGTCTCTCAGAAGCAGATACATAATTACAAGTAACTCTCCTTCTCTGATTTTAATTCGGGAAGGGAACACTAGGCCTCCTGTACCACAGTAAGACTTTCTCTCCTGATAACGAATTTTAGAGTTCACCAGGTCAGTTTTATTTGCCAAGGAATTATTGAGCTGCTGCAGGGCAAATTAAAAGAAAATTACAAGTTTAATTTATATGTGACAGAAAACTGATTTCCACAGAAATAATTTTCATACAGTGTAACCAACATTTAAAGACTACCATATGAATTTTTTTTTCCGTTTGATTGGAAAGACTGCAATGAAATGCTCGTTTCAGTAGAGCTGTACAAAGTCCAGTTTATATCCATTTTTCTTGTAGCCTGCAATGATTTTTTGACCTTGTGAAAATAATTCTGGAGTTCAGGAACTTATTGACTTAAAATAGTGCAATTTTGTAAACTCAAGGTAAACCTTGAATTTTACAGAAAGTAAATAACCTGAGATTGTGAAATGGGGAAGCAACAGTCATCATACAGACAAATTTTGTTGGGGTTTGAAAAAGTCTGCTGAGTTTTAGCTTGTTTGTTTGTATATTTGGATTTTTGTGCTAAACAGAGAAGCACCTATTACCTTAATGGTGCCAGCTGAATGGGAAGGCATTTAAGCTTCAGCTCCTCTGACATTTGGAAAATTAATGGAATTTTCAACACATCATTTCTGCTGGTTTAGATGTGGTTGTTTGCATAGTCTAGATAAATTTCAGGTGAGCTCCCAGATCTCTAACATCTATCAATATCTGTCAACAACCCAAATTTTCAGCACACTTCATTTCATTTATAAAGCTGTTCTGGAGCACCAGTGTTTGTTTGATCCATGTGTTTTCTGAGTGTTGTAATCTATGTTCTCATCACAAGGTTGAACATTTTATTACATCGAATGCTCAACAGAATGGAATACTAGTGAAGTTGAAAAAGAAATGTCCTGCTGTATTACATTTGTCAAAAGAAATCTGCATTGATGATGGAACCGAATCTATAGCTCTTGTTTGTTGTTTAGTTGACTTAATAGAGTTTTCATATGGAAGAGAGTTTGTACTGAAAAATGCTGATTGCAAAAAAGTCCCCACAAACCAAAACAACTTCGATAGTGTGCTGATGTTTTTGGGGTTTTGGTTTGGTTTTTTTCCAGGCGTTTTGTTTGGTTGGTTTGGTTTAGTTTTTTGACAGTGACAAAAAGTTACTTTTGGGAATTCCCGTCTTCTTTGCCAGGTATGTCAGCCTGACAAAATTGGTGAACATAATACCCAGCTCTTTCCTAGTCTGCAGCCCCAGAGAGGTAAATGGCCAGAGAGTGCTGAGCTCCTGCTTTCGGCTGTCCCTAAGCATTGGGATTTGAACTACTCATATGGTGTGGCTTAGAATTAGGAAATCCAGACCTTAAAGGACATTCACATACTCTGGTACAGAAATAAAAAATAGCAAATTCTTTCAGGTCCATACTGTTGCAAACCTCCTAGGGAATTCTGATGTTTGGTTGGATTTCTGTAGCAGTTGGAAAGCAAACTATGAAATCATCTTCAGTAAAGAATGAACAGCCTGTCAACTCACAAAGGAGCATTGTTTAGTGATGAAGCTTAAAAAAACAATCTAACACAAACACTTGTAATTTATTTTCAGCTGTAAACCAAAATCAGGTTTTTTTTTAACCAGTCAGGTTTTTCAAACTAGATGTAGACCACTGTATGGTCAGATGAGATCACAGATCTAGGAGAGGGAAACTTAAAAGCAGGAGGGATGTCCAGGAACAGCAGAGACTTTCCAAGGCAGTACATACAGTATTGTAGGAGGTCAAAGACACAAACTTAGTGAAATATAGATTTTAAGGAGAGAGAAAGTATTTTTGTGCAGAGTAAGAAATGATGAAGAAAAGAAAATAAATGAGAGTTATTTCAGAATGGAGATAGGTAGATAACACTCAGAAAAAGTGCCTCTAGTATTTTCCTATGAGCTCTGCAATCCATGGGATATTACTATTTATGGAAATTTATTAAAAAGTAATCAAATGGGACACCATTTTTCGATGTTAAAAGCCAAGCCCCAATAGTTCAGTTGCCTTAAAATTTTGTGGAGAGTTCCTTTAAGACTTTGGACTCTCTGTATGAACTTTGGGAAATGTGGTCAAGCTGCCACTATCAGCTGTTGACATTTAAAAACAAAATACTGTGTGTCAATTTGGGATTTGACAGCAACAAACTAGAAACCTTAGTTATCTTAAGAAAAGCTAGATTTGACATTATTGATAATCCTCTTCTTTGTATTAATAATAGATACTATTACTGCAGAATAAACAAACAGGAAATGGCTCATCTGGAAAAGACAAAACTCTTCAAATACAAACATTTAATTTGTTAGAAAAGGCCAGAGAAATATCCCCAATTACCATATGACATTTATTTGAGTGAGGGGTGTGTATGTCTTTGTGCCCATTTCATCTTCACTGCCACATGAAAGGACATTTTAAAGTGTCACTTCAATGGACATGTAATATAGTGAAAAATAATATTTTTTTTAATCAGTTGTGCACGTTGAAGTTTCAAGACATAACAACCTTTAAAAAGAAAACAAAATAGTCTGGTTCTCACAGCTGTTTTGTAGCTTGATCCTTTTCTTCTATCAAGGAAGTTCCTGGGATTTAGAGGATCCCACATTTTATTTAGCCATATGTCTTTGCTAAATGACTCATTTCCCAATGTATGCCACTCTTTCAGAAATTGCTGCAGGGCTATCACCTTGATTTGGCACCCAAAGCCCTTAGCATTAAGGTAAAGGAAATGTTTTTCTAACTTTGCAACCTTTGGGGCAAGAAACTGTTTTACAGGGTACATCTGAACAACATATTCACTGCTATGAATCAGTTCTCAAATATTTTCTGACATCTACAGAGCTCGTTAAATCAGTTCTTCATCAGGAGAACAAGCAATACAACTAAAAACAAGGATGCAAAGCAGTTCTTAGAAATTAAAACCGGTAAAATCATATCCTTCTCTGCTGAACTTGAAGGCCAATGGAGCTGTGGGAATTGATGAGCATAAACAACACTACACGAACAAGGTACTGGTGCTGCAGAACTGCCTGCTAAAGCAGGAGCACATTTTGGAGTAAAAAACAGAGGCACACACATGCATCTTCTTCATTTTATTTAATTTAATTAATTTGAAGTGCTATGTTAGCTAAAAGGGATGACCTATCTTGCTGAAGTAGCTGGGAAAGTAGTTAGTGCTAGGCAGAAAGACCAGGAAGCAGCTGTGTGTTTAATTTTAATGTGCTAAAGTGGTTAGATAATGTGTTAAAGTGTTTGGGGGGGTTATGTGCTGTCTTTTCTAATGTGAACAGTTGCAAGCATTCAAACTGGTCTGATACAAAGAAGGTAGAAACAAAAATTTTCTCATAAATTTCATCTTATATAGGCAATTGCTGAATTTTTTGATAGCAGGTAAGCATGAAGGGGTCTGTTTCTTTGTCCAGTATGAGAATTATCCTTCCTTTCCCCTTCCCAAACATTAAGGGGAATGTCCAGTGTTCTGGCCTCTGTAAGATAAGCAAAATGTTCCAATGGCATCATCACTGGCCCGGCTACACTGGACAGAGGATGTCATGTTAACACTGCCCACTGCAGAGTGAAGGCTTGCAGCATCTGTCTGACAGGTGGACAGGCTCTGCCAGTGCTGGGGGAAAGGATAAGACTGGCCAGTAAGTCTGAATGGATTTCTATTTCATTTTAGGCATACTGAAGAGGTTTAACTGCATATAGCAAGCACAGCTTTGAAGAGCAAATCTTTTGGAAGAGACCACTCCAATCTCACCTGCAGTGACTTTTCAATGTAACAATACTGCTGCTGTTGGCAGCTGTATCAGTACTAACAATTTTGGGAGCTTTGCTGAAATGACATTTTCAGCATGCAAAGTTAAGGGGCAGAGGTCAGAAAGCAACCAGCAGAAACAGAAAACAGCTTTGACTACCAGTGATGATATTTACAGAGTGGGAGAACCTGCATGGTAACTTGGTCATACAAGCTGACGTATACCTGCACTTTAAATGGCCTTTTTTTGAGATTATGGAATGGAAGAGCACAGGGTTGATGATTCATATAATGAATAAATTCTAGAAGTACCAAATATTGCTTCCCTGTCATAGGTGCAGGATAAAATTAGTTGGTATTCTAAATTCAGCTAGTAATGGAAACTACAATATTAAATGACTAGCAACTGGGCTGGCAGACTGTAGAGAGGTGAAAAACCTGAATGATTAATGACAGATGAGCTGTCCTTTAACTTGCTGAGTTTATTTTCAAGGTAGACTTAAAGAAGTTTGGAGAGACATGGTAGAAACTGGCTTGTCATTTTCTACTTCTTCCCTGTGGAGAGAAACTTTTCAATCTGGCACTTTTACAAACTCTAATGTAAAAATCTTTCAAAGCTGCAGTCCTGCAATGTTCCTAACTTTTTGACATTGATAAAAGGAAACACTTTCTTAATTATTTATCCATATGTCAGAAATATGCAGAAAAGTACAGAATTATAATTTTCCGTAGAGACTGTTTTATTCCAGTGATCAAAAAAAAAAAAAAAAAAAGATAAATAAGATTTTTTCCATCTCCTGGCACTGCAGTTAGTATATAGACAAAGAGAGCACCTACTATGCCTTTACAATAGTTTTCATGCATTAGATGTTAGGCATAAGTGACAGGATGGGGCTGCCTCCTTGACCAGGGACATTGGGACAAAGCATTTTTCTTTCATGTTTCCCACTTCTCTTTCTTCTCTTATAACATCAGATATTAACTGTATATTAAAAAACCCAGCTTAATTTCATAATGTGCTGTATCATTGAAAACTTAAATGTGTTAAGAAGGGCAAATGTGAATTTTTCCAAGTGCTACTGTTCAGCCTCTGGTGCTCTGAGAATAAAACTGCTTTTAAGACTCTCCCCTCTCTCTCTCTCTCTGCCTTCTTATTCTCATTCTTGCAAGCACACAATATGTTCTTCTCAGGCTAATCTACTTAAAGTGTTATCAAATTTATTCCACTTACTGTAGCTGTTTCTGCCTATTATTTGTAACATCAGAGATATATGACCCGTTTTCAATATATGGAAGTCATCTTTATTAATTTTAAATAAGTCCTTAACAGTCCCTTTTGGATTTTTCTCCCCTTCAAGCTTTAATGAAAAGGAAAGGAACATTGCCCTCACACTGCTCACAGAAAGCTTAAGCTGCAGAGCTGGGTGCAGACTAAGGTGTGTTTTCCAGGTGGCTGAATGCATTCACCAGGGCCCCGTGCCCACCATCGGCCCCTGTACCTCTCCCCCTGCCCCTCCTAGGGGCAGAGCTGCATGTGCTGCCCCAGCTCTGAGCCGCCACAGCTCAGTAAACAGCAGTCCTCTGTGATGAGCTGGTTGAGGGAAAGCTGTGAGGAGACTTTTTGGGGGCTGCTGCCCAGTGCCTCTCCTCCAGAGCAGCATTCAGTTCACCCCTGAGCGTCACGGTGGATTTTTTGTGCCTGGCTGTGTCTCTTGCACCTTACACTGAAACACAAAACTATAGAATGGCGTTGTTGGAAGAAACACTGAGGATCATCTGGTTCCAGCCCCATTGCCATAGACAGGTGCACCTTCCCTTAGACCAGGTTGCTCAAAGCCTGGACCAGAGAAGGCTCAACACTCTCTTCAATTGCCTGGCAGGAGGTTATAGCCAAGTGGAGGTCAGCCTCTTCTCCCAAGCAACCAGCAACAGGATGAGGGCATGTAGTCTCAAGCTGCACTAGGAGAGATTTAGGCTGGACATTCGGAGGAATTCCTTCACATAAAGTGTGATTAGACTTTGCAATGGACTGTGCTAAGAGGTGGTAGAATCACTGGAATCACCATCTTTAGAGGTGTTTAAGAAAAAACTGGGCACTCAAGGCCATGGTCTGGTTGACAAGGTGGTGCTTGGTCAGAGGTTGGACTTGAACATCTCAGAAGTCTTTTCCAGCCTGATTGATTCTGTGATTCTGTGAAAGCTTTCTCCATGTCCTGGGTAACCAGGTGTCCTGTTTCCTTCTGTAGAGGGACCACATTTTCCCTACCCTTTCTTTTATCATGTACCTTTCTTGTATCAATGTACCTATGGAAGTTTTTTGTGTTGCCCTTGACATCCTTGGCCTGATTTAATTTTGTGTTGTCCAGACATAGAAGCCATTCCACCACATTTCTGTGATGTCAATAAAATCATGGCCCCATAGGCACACACATCTCCAACTCCTCCAATTCTCCTTGCTAGGTACATTTGCATAGAGGCATTTAAGTTGGATCCCAATGAAGCTGACTTATTGAGTGACTGGAATTCCTTCGTTGTACTCTTCAGATGATCTCCTGCTGACCTGCAATCCCTGTCCAGGCTCTGGGCATCTCTTGCTGGCCCTGGCACCAAGTCAGTAGGAGAGGGATGCATGGAGGTTCCCCTCCCCCACCGACTGACCCTGGGACCATCTCAGGTCTGAACCAAACCCAAGGGCATCTGCCTGACTCTGGCCTCAGCACTCTGCTCCAAAGAGGCATTTCTGTATGGCTGTTCCTGGCAGCAGCAATCCCCAAGGCTGAGGCCAGAAACGATGGCAAATAAATGGCTATAGTGATGCTAGATGTGTAGAATTCCCTTTGGCAGAAAAAGTCCTCAGGGACCAGTTGTGAAACATCTATGTCTCTGTTCTTGATGGCAGGACCTCTGGCCCTAGGTTTGGAATATCATTAGGAGGCTTGGGCTTGTTTTTTTGTTTGCCTAATTATTTATTTATTTTCCCTACAGAAGCTGTATGAGGCTCATACAGAACAGAAATATTTGGTTTTCACACTAATATAAATAATAGTGCATATCACCATGCATAAGTGTTATATTGCAATTGGGTGATTACTATTCGTTACTTATCTAGTAGTAATAAAAGGGCGTGTTTTTTCCCCACTCAGTGATAAGGGGGAGCTGTCTAAATCCAGTGGCAAAAATAAGTAGAATGGGATTTACTGTTACCAGAGGCTACTTCTGAGAGGCTGTGGTTTTTGTTTTTTTTTTCTTATTTCTATTTTTGCAGTGTAATGGAGAGCTACTGAAATGAGAGGGACACTGCTGCAAGGTCATTGTAAGAAGAGTAAACTTGATATTAACTTTGAATGTATATTGCACACATTCGAACCGGTAGGGATAACAAGCACTCAGAACAGTCTCAGTCGACAATTCACTTGACAACACAAACCACAGGTTTGCTTTGCTTCTGTGTAGTATTCTTATGGATTTTCTGATTCTGATTAGAATAGCTAGATCTGGTGTGTCACACCCTGAACTGATAAGAGTACTTGAATTGGCTGCTGTTTGAAGTAACCTTTAATAGCTGACACCACCTGGTGGTTTAAAGATCCAATCTGTGCACTTCTAGCTTTCTATGAAAATGCCATGGATTATTTATTTTAAGAGACAAGGAAGCCATGTTCAGCTTTGGTTTTTGAAAAATATCCAGCTCTGAAGACCAGTAATGAGCTAAACCCCCATTTAAGGTCAAATTTTAAAGCTTTCCAAAGCCTTTAATGACAGATCCATCATCATATGAAAATTTTTCAGTGTTTTGTGCTTAATTAGCTTTAAACTGGAATCATGTAATCTTCTGGCCAAAAAAAAAAAAAAAAAAAAAAAGAAAACCTCAAAAATCATTATAGCTGTCTGTGTCAAAAGAAGTGCTAAAGAGTACTATCTCTGTGAATGAAGGAAAATATTCTGAAATACACTTAATTATGTACACCACAGAAATAGCACCATTATTCTTATCACAGCTCAGTGAACACAAGTTTATCAAAGATTTGAATACCTCTTGCAAAGCTCATCGAAGGTGCTTTTGAAATATTCTTGACAAAAGCTTTCTGGAGATGAAAAAATATATCTGTCTAAAACTATCTGTTTTGCATCCGTTTTGAATTCTGATTTTACTTATTCATTTGCTTGTTTGTTGTAGAGGTTTTTTTTTTTTATTTGCTTCTAAATAAATATTGAAAAGAAGATTGCATTAAAATTTTACATTTATAGAATCAACCTGGAACTACAGAAACGAGAGTCTAACCCTAAACTTGCTATGCCCCTATTATTTCTCAGAAAGCACTTTTTTTAGCTTCAAATCATTATCTTAGGTGTAGAAACTTCTTTAGCTTACTGATGCTTGATAATATGTGGCAACAAGCTTGTTTTGTGAGCTTTAAAAAACAAAAATCACCTTCTAATCTTAAGCTAATTAACACATATGAAACACCTCCTCCAGACAGAACCTTGATGAAGATAGAGGTCACCAAACCTTTCTAGTTTACTCACGATAAAACTGAAAAGTATCACATTCAGTTTGGCTTTATTCCTCAGAATTACACGTTGACATTGAAAAAGATATTATATATGTGTTGGCACAAATGTATTTTGCACACACTTGTGTGTTCAGATACATATATACACATAGTCAATACACTTATGCTTGTAAAGACAAAACCATGTATTTATGAAATGGAGAAACAGGAGTGCAACCCCCAGTCCACCTGCTCAGGTTATGCTTTGATTCTTATAATCACAGTTCTGCAACAGTTTGAAATAATGAATGTCAAAAAGGTCATTAAAAAACCACCAAGTCTAAATTTAAATATCATGGAAAACAAGTTGAATTTAATTACTACACACATTTCATTTGAAGTATTTATTGCTAAATTTTTATTTTTTTTTAGAAATCAGAGATATAACAGCAACTCATAAACATATAAATACAATTAAAGCATCTGACAGAAGTATCAGATGTATACAACTTATAAGATGATCAGTACAACCTAAGTGAATAGAAAAACATCACAGAATTTAAGTTATTTTTGCAAAGGAAATCAATATGGTACACAGGATATTAAACAATATTATTTTGTATTTTGTGTATTAGATGCAGGCAAGTCGTTTAATTAAAAAGATCCAAAAGTGGGAGTGGAGAGAGAGGGGAGAACACTTTAGTTTTTTTCCAAATTATTGTCTTGGGCTTTTCTACAACTAATTTTTCTAAATTGTGAATATTAGATTTTCTTCACTTGGTTATAACCATGCATTTGTCATTGATAAATAGGAAACATAAACTCTGTAAACTTCAGTGAAGAAAGTTAATTATCTCCATCAGACAAGTATTATATTCAATGAACTAAATCCACTGTTAGTAAAACCCAAATTTAATGATTTACATTAGAGATTAATTTTCCTTAAAGTTTCAAAAACTGTTAAGTTTTAATAGGAATCTCTTTTCCTACAAAACATGTAATGTGTTTTTGTGGTGGGTTGACCTTCAGTGGCTGTCACATGCCCACCAATCCACTCTATTACTTCCCCCTCAGCAGGGCAGGGGAGAAGATGAGATGAAAATGAACTCACAGGTCAGGATAAAGACAATTTAATAAAGAAAAGGCAAGGCTGCACATGAAAGCAAAGGGGAAAATAAAAGATTTATTCTCAACTTCCCATCAGCAGGCAATGTTCAGCGACTTGATGGGAGGCAGAGCCTCAGTACATGTAACTGTTGCTCTCCAAGACAAATGTCATAATAGCAAATGCCCCCACTCCCCGTCCTGGCTCAGCTTTTATTGCTGAGCACGTACCTGGCACGGAGTATTCCTGTGCTCAGCCTGGGTCAGCCGCTCTGGCTGCGTCCCCTCCCAGCCTCTTGTCCAGCCCCAGTCTCCTGGCTCGGGAATCCGGGCGGGCTGGGGAGGCAGGAGTTGGAGACAGCAGAGAGATGCAGTGTGAGCACTGCTCAGCTGCAGCCCAAGCACTGGTTTGTTATCAGTGCCTTTCCAGCCACCAATACAAACCACAGCACTGGGAGGGGAAGGAAACCATGCAGCCAACACCTTTTATTTCATACCACATTTTTTATGAAGCGTTATACATTCCCTTAAGACTGTGCTCTGTGTGAATTAAACTAGAGGATCGATAGAAATCAGGTGACATACCTGGAGACTGGCTCTGTGGATAGTGATCTTTTTGTAGGCATTAAAATATTCATTTGACATTCCAAAACAAGTTAAAAAGTTCAAGAGGGAACAAATGGATTCAGGAAACCAATAATAATCAATATATTCTGTAATAAGGAATGTTCAAAACTAGTATTTTCCACTTTCCACCTGCAAGCAACTGTATTAAAGGTCTAGTCTAGCAGAAGTGGCAGAGCTAATGACTTAGTATGCTCTAATTTGACAGCTTTCCCTCTCTGTATGTATCTCGGTTGATCTTTTAAAATAGAAAGGTGGTGAAGCAAAATTTCCTTGGTACTCAATTTAGTATTTTAGTGAAAGGCATCTCAACGAGTTTACAGTTAACAATACATGTCAATGACTGGATTCAGTGCCTTGTTTTAATGTATTTTTCTCTTGCTTGTTGAAGGTTCTGATGTGCTTTCCTCTGGTTTGGGGTTTGCTTTATTAGATTTTTTTATTTAGAAAGCCTTAGCCATTTTTCATTTTTATACTATTTATATACTGTAAAAAAAAATATCTAGAGATAGATGAGATCTCTATTTGTGTTTAGTGCTTGTATTTTCAACCAGTACTTTAAGACTTTGAAGTTAAACCTCACCACTTCCTTGATCTTCTCATGAGAAAAGTTTACCTTAAAATTTATCTGAGCTTGCAAATTTTCAGTCTTGTGAATTCTGGAGCTCACAACTGTTTTCTCTGCGTTTTCTATGCTTTCCATGTTTAAATATGTGATTCATGTAAATTATTCAGTCTAAGAGTCTTCATATAAGAGTCTGTGAAAGTCTTGGGTTAAGTTAATATCAAACCCTTTTGAAAAGTAAGCAAGAGGTTGTGGAAATGTTGACACAGGTGGATAGATTTTTATCAACTGTATTTTCAGTCCCTTAAAAACAAAAATCTGATGGGAAGAAAGCTCTCCCAAAGAATAAATTCTTGCAAAATGTGGAAGTAAAAAAAAAAAACAAACAAACAAAAAAAAAAAAAACCAAAAAAAAACCCCCCAAAAAACAAAAAAAAAAAACAAAAAAACAAAACAAAACAAAAAACCCAAATTTTTTTCATTAAATGCGACTTTTCTGCAGATCATGTAAGATATTAACGCAAATAATGAAAATTAAATACAGAGAAACAGTGCAAATATAGTGAGGACTCCCTAGCCAGACCTAATGGAATTAATATTTTCTGTATGGCTTGGCAGAGGCTATATTTTGACCTTTACAAGACAGCAAAGCACTTATCTATTCTTTAAAACACTTTTTGAAGAAGTGGCTCATGTTCTGATGGTGAAAGGACTGTTAGCTGGGGTTTTTTCTCCCCTTCCTCTACTGGAACAGAAGACGAAAGTATCAATTTTGTACTTTTATGTATATTGTACATTTTTTGAATGTAAGATGATAGAAATACAATAGATCTCAGAACTCTCTTGGATATGGTTTTTAAGTTTACTTTGAGACAAATCTAATTCACAGAACCAAATGTTTAAATTGCTTCTGTTGCATTCACCTACTGTCAGCATTTATAAAGGTGCAAAGGACATATAAAATGTTGTTATTCAGCTTTTTTTTACATAATTTTGTAGTCACATTGTATAACGTTGTAAAAGTGAAAAACCCATGAAAGTAAACAACAGAAAGAAAATATGAAGAAAATATTTATATAAATACTTATTTTATTCCTCTAATCTAGAGTTAAATGTTGGACCACACTTATGAGGCACCAGAATTTCTAATTAAATTAAAAGTTTGCAATCTTTTAGTAGAGAACTTTGAAAAACGAGTGAGAAAGCTATAGGAAAATAAAGATAATTCAGAACAACCTTCTCAGAATCATGATTTTCATCCCTGGAGTAAACATGAGGAAAAGAATTGCCAAGTTACTCTTGCTCAATAAAAATGGTTCTGACAAAGATGTTCTTGAGGAGGAAAACAACCTCATCTGTTTAAAATAAATTAAAAAATTGGTGCTATCTATTACTAGGGGCTATGAAATGACTAATCAGTCTTAAAATTTATAGCATAGCATTTTGCTTAATAATGCCATCTCTCGTTTGCATGCATTTATTTAAAAACAACCCTCTTTTGATACAGCATTGAAATAACACTAGGTGTTATGAAGATATAGTTTAAGAAATAACATGCAACTGAAATCAGTATTGACTCAGTCCACCTCAGTTAATGTATATGTCAATAAGATAATTTGTTTGCCAAGTCATTAATTGCTAAAAGGAAGACAGAGACAGAGGAAGGAAGGAAGGAAGGAAGGAAGGAAGGAAGGAAG